>PVKV010032295.1:0-20009 GCA_004027835.1 Alouatta palliata
TGTGCAGAAGCTGTGGAGTTTGATTAGGTCCCATTTGTCTATTTTGGCTTTTGTTGCCAATGCTTTTGGTGTTTTGGTCATGAAGTCCTTGCCTACGCCTATGTCCTGAATGGTTTTGCCTAGATTTTCTTCTAGGGTTTTGATGGTGTTAGGTCTTATGTTTAAGTCTTTAATCCATCTGGAGTTAATTTTGGTGTAAAGTTGTTTTTAAGACCGCCAAGGTGTCTGGCATTTTTTTAAGTCATAGAAGTATTTCCTTTCTTTCCAATCTTAGATGATTTATTAATTTTTCTGACTCTCAATAATCATTCCATTTCTGTACTGGGAAAATTTTCTGAATTTCCTTAATGTACAAACTCTTGGAACAAAAACCACATTATTTGATTGATTACCTAAACCCCTGTAATATAAAATATTTACTGTATCCTAAGCATGAACATATAAATATATGAGCCTTCCAAAATCCACTTTTAGCTCCTGGAAACACATCTCTTGAGTGACAAGTCCCTTCCTGGTTTAAAAAGCTAATTATAGCATTTTAATTTTTAAATTAAACTTTTCATTTTGCAATTATTGTAGATCCCATATAACTGTGAAAGATAATACAAAAACTCCCATGTACTTGTTGCACAGTTTGCCCAATAGTAACATCTTGCAAAATTATAGTACAATATTATAATGAGTATATTGAAATTAATGTCATCCAAATATAGGTTCCATCACCATAAGGATCCTTCATGTAGCCCCTTTATTGCCACCCTCACCTCCCTCCCACCACCCTTGTACCCCTTAGTCGAGATAACCACTAAATTGTTCTCCACTTTTGCCATTGTATGTTCCATGGTTCCTTGGGAAAAAAAAGTCTATTTCTGTTGTTTTGTGAAGTGTTTATGTGTCAATTCGAAATTGTTGATTGCTTGAGTTATTCAGATCTTCCATATCCTTGGTGATTTTTTTGGCTAATAGTTGTATCAGTCACTGAGTGGGCTGGTGAGGTCTTTATTATAAACCTGAATTGGTCTATGCATCCTTTCAGCTCTGCTAATGAATGCTTTATGTATCCTGAGAATGTTTAATGCATATACTTTTAAAATTGATAGGTCTTTTGAGTGAATTAATCATTATATCATTATGTAACATTGTTCTTTTTGTCTGAAATCTTCTCTGAAATCTACTTTTTGTAATTTTCTCTGAAATCTACTTTTTCTGACATTAACGTAGCCACTCTTATTTTTGTCCTCGTTTAACTTTTTCACAACACATACTTTCCATCCTTTTACTTTCACCTTACTTATTTGATTGTATTTGAAGGGAGTTACTTGTAAAGAGCAAATAGCTGCATTCTGTTTTTGGTTTTGTTTTGTTATGTGTTATTACATCAATCTAAGCCATTAAAATAGTATGTGTAGACCATGCAAATTTAAAGTAAGTGATAGATTAATATTTGAGCTTGGCATTTAATTTGTCTTCTGTTACTTTTGTATTTCTTGCATCCATCTGGTTCCCTTATCTTGCCTTCCTGTGGATTTGGCCAGAAGTTGTATTTATATGGCCCCTTTTGCCTTTAAGGCTGCTGCCCTCTGTTGATAAGTCTGTGTGGCTTAGGAATGCTCTCAGGTCAGTAGTACCATCCTGCTATAATTGCTTTTGTAAGGGAACACCTAATAGAGCATGTACACAGCTATTCTGTCACCCGTACCTTCTTCCTCCACCATTGCTACCACTCTGGAGTTGCCTGTGACCAAAGAGGGTTCTCTTAATTGTCAGTTTTCTTGGTCATCTCCATTAAATTTCTGATTGCTTTCAGATATTGCTATATCATGGAACTATTACCTCCTTTTAAATGTGCTCCACCAATATCTCCATTGTTCTTAACAGTGGCCTTACACATGGTGCACATCAGCCTGGGGAAATGTCAGCCCCTGGTCTTGGCTTCCCTTTCCTGGAGTGGAAACTTCTACTCTATGAGGATGCTGGATTAGGGTAACTGGGACTGCCTCTTCACCCCAATGTGCCAGAAGTACAGTTGTCATCCTATGAGTTTGTCTGGGTATGGGAAGAGATTCACACTTCTCAGCCCTGCCAAGACTGGAGCTTCTGCAACATAGGAGGATGAGAAACTTCAGCATCCTGACCCTTCGAGAATGAAATCATAGCTCAAACAAGAGACTAGTAGGGGAGAGGGAGCCCTTGTCTTAATGGGTGCACCTGCCAGGAGTGAGGGCACCTGCAGCCAAGCTCCTATAGTATGGATCTTGGGTTGCCGGGAGTGGTAGAGGCAGGTAAAGGGTCATATCATGGCTCAACAGTACAGATTCTGTTTTTACCAAGATTTAGTAGATTTCCTTAAAAGAATGTTTCTCCATTTTTTTTGTATGCCCTTAGGACAATTTTCAAATAATTTAAATGATAATTTAAAAAAATTATCAGTACTTATATTATTTCCATAGAGGAAGTGTTATGGACTGAATGTTTCTGTTTCCTCAAAATTTATATGTTTAAATTGAATGCTCAATGTGATGGTATTTGAAGGTGGGTTTTTGGAAGATAATTAGGTTATGAAGGAAGAGCCTTCACAAATAGGAACAGGCCAGAAAATTCACCCTCTTTTTGCCAAATTAGGATACGAGAAGCCTGCTGTACATCACATGAAGGAGGGCCTTCACCAGAACCAAACCATAGTGGCATCCTGATATCAGACTTCCAGTCTGCAGAACTGTAGGAAATACATGTTTGCTGTTTTAACCACAAGTATATGGTAATTTTTATAGTAGTCCAAACTAAGAGAGGGTCTGCTAAGCTCATTACTTTGCCGTTCCAGAATTGCAGCCTCTAGCTGTTATTTCATTTTTAAAAATAATTATTTTACTTAACTTTTTTAGTGTTAATAGATATACATACACAAACACATATACAGTTATATATGTATACAACATAGAGATATTTAAATTCATGAACAAAAACTTTCTCATGTTTTGGGGTGAAGAAACAATCTATATAATTGTCAACTCCAATTTTTAACACATGAAATCAATTTTTCTCACCATTTTTACAACATAGAGTTTCATACGCTTTCCTAATAGGCTAGATTTTTCATATTCAAACTAATAATTATTGTATTTAGCTTTTTTATTTTAAAGAGAAAATAAAAACACCTAACATTACTACACAAAGCCTGCCCAAAAAAACTCGTAAATGTAATATAAAAATAAAACATATAAATATTTTATATCTAAAAAATATATATTTATATATATAAAGCTGAAAATCCAATATAAAAATAAAATATATAAATTATAAAACTCTTAAAATATATAGAAATACAAATCAATCTTCTCTGAAATACTTGAGAAATAACTGGCATATCCATTGTCTTTCATTTCATTTTAAAAGTGTAACCCTCAACATTTTAACAAATCTCTTTTTCTTTTCAATACAAAGGTAATATATGACCAATAGAGAAGAGAAACTTACAATAACATAACAGAAAAAAATTATAAATAACCAAAAAAATAATGTTAATATATCAGATTATTTTCTCCCAGTTTTTCTATTTTTTCCCTTTAAAACATGGTCATCTACTCTGCTCTTTTGAAGCCTAAATTTTCCTACATTTTTAATATCTTACCTATTAATTGTAATCATTCTAAGCATTGATCGTAAAATATTTATTTAAATATTTTGATCTTTGGACATTTCAAGGTTTTTCACACATTTTTTTCCACGTTTTGCTTAAGAATAGTACAATTAACAGTCTTGAAGACACACAAATCTGTGCAGTAATTGAGGTCAATGGACCTTGATAAAAATGTCTCCTCATGTAAATTTAGGGAAGATTTTTACACCATAAATCTAAGTTTCTTCAACTAAGAATGGAAATATTTTCTTCATAGGGCTCTTGTATGGCAAAATTAGATCATGTTTATATATGATATTTAATAAGCATGCAACAAATGATAAAGATGATAGTGTTATTTGTATAATATTGTTTTCATCATTTCAATCATCATCATCATTATTGTTACTAAGGATGATATTTTAGATGTCTAAATTCACAGAACATAAATACATTTACATCTTCTGTAATATAATTGTGAGAATATTCGGGGAATTTACACTCCCATATGAAGTGAGAAGAGGAAGAGGAAGGGAAAAAACATTTTGCAGATTGAAATGAATGCCAACCAATATAATCTTATTACCAATATTATAATCAATATTGGTATTTTCCAGACTGTCCCAGTAACCATCATGCACTTCACCATTATTCTATATAAGTAAAAATTTGTGTACTGTTTTTAATTAAATCTGATGAAAGGAAAGTGGAGTGGAGTCCCATTGTTTGTACTATTTTCTCTCTCTCTCTCTCTTTTTTTTTTTTTTTGAGAAGGAGTCTTGCTCTGTTGCCCAGGCTGGAGTGCAGTGGTGAGATCTCAGCTCACTGCAACCTCTGCCTCTTGTATTTAAGCAATTCTCCTGCCTCAACCTCCCGAGTAGCTGGGATTACAGGCACACACCACCACCCTCAGCTAACTTTTGTATTTTTAGTAGAGATGCAGTTTCACCCTGTTGACCAGGCTGGTCTCAAACTCCTGACCTCAGTTGATTCACCACCTGCTTTGGCCTTCCGAAGTGTTGGGATTATAGGCATGAGCCACCACACCTGGCCTACTTTTAATCTTGTTTGACAAGTTTTCATATGTATATTTGGCTTGATAATTTCTTGTTTGAAATACTACTTTTTAAAGACAGGTACTCAATTGAAAGGAATTAATCATCATTTTTCATCGACTTTTTCGCTGTATATTAAGTGCATGGTAAACTGCTGTATATAATGTAGATGTATTTTTATATTTCTTTGTATTTTGCTCATTGTTATTTAAACTAGCACTTAGGGCAACAGGCACATTTTTGAGTTCCTAATTTAATAAAATTTCACTAGTTACTATCTTGCTTCTGAATTAGCTCAACTCTGAGAATCATGGCTATAATTTAAAATAGAAGGATATTTTATTAAAATAGAAGGATAAATAGATAGATGAGAGCTATAAGAAAAAAGAGACCCTTTTTATTCCATCGGAGATCAGTGATGATAGAGAATAATCTTTGAATAACAACTACAACCAGACAATGACTAGTTGCTGAGGCTTTTACTTGCAGAGATGAGATATTCTCTATCCATTTTGCACAAATTTTTACTATAAATAAAATGAATAGTCACATGATTACCCGTGACTCCCAGTATATCTAAGATTTTGGGAATATTTAGATTTTTATATGAAGTATGAAAAATTGACTTCTGTAAATGTATTTTCCAATGCATTTTCCAACTTCACAAAACAATACTAAGATGGCAATCAGCCATTAATTGTCAACTGCAAGCCCAAACATTAACCTGGTATTCGACATGTATTTCATTAAATCAATCTAACATTCATTACTATCACATGGGAGCACTATTATTCAGTTTTTCAGCCCAGAAAAGCTAACACTGAGACCCTGAGAAAACAAGCAAAACAAATTAGTTTTCCGTAGTCTTATGCAGTAGTGGCAGAGGCAGAATTTAAGCCTACTCTGGCTCCAGAACAAGCATTCTTTCAATTGCCTGATGCTGATTTTCAAAACAAATAGTACTTAATTAATATAAACTTAACTCAGGAATTGTATATGTGACATTTTGACTGTAGTTCTGCATACCAATATACTAAAAGTAGAACAAGTTCATGACTTTTCAGAGAGGTGTAGAGTCATATCCCATTTATTTTCCTAGAGGAAATTATCCAAATTCTCCTATCTCTTCCAAGAAAGAATTTATTAAAACTTCCAACCTGTATTTAGAGAATCAGATAATCAGACAATATGTCTAAATGTTTAATAACTACATAGACTGATTATTTTTAATACATTGTGATGAAAGATTTACTAAAGTGAGATAGTTTTCATCAACAAAAATGACAAACTCCAGGAATATAAACATGTGGATTCTATATTTAATTATAGCTATAAAATAACATATTAAGTAACTTTTAACAATTATTACATAAATAATTTATCACTTCCTGGCTTTTTGGCTAAGATCAAGTATAAACAGTACATTTATTTGAGAATCAGAGATCATTGGCCATATATAGATGATGCACGTTGTGACTAAGACCTAAAAATGTTCATCAATAATTTCCATAAAATATTAAAATGTGAGAGATAAAATAATATATTTTGCTCTCATAAAACACTTTTTATTTTACAAAATGCTTTTGTAAACTCAGAACAGTATAGTGAAATGTAAATGGTTTTTGGAGTTAGCAGATCTGAATTTGGGTTGGGTTCTATTTACTTATTATCTCTGTCTTTGGATACATTATCTATACTTGCCAAGTTTTATTATTCTCAACTGAAAAAAAAAAAACAAGGAAATTCTATCACCAACATGCAGTGCTGTTGGGGCAATTCTAAAGAAAATGCACAATAAGTACAGAATCATAAGGGTGGTTTTCCCCATGTGGTTTTCATGATAGTGGTTGAGTTCTCATGCGATCTGATACTTTTATACGTGGTAGCTCCTCCTGTGTTCATTCACCTTGATGCTGATAAACAGGAGACAGCTAAATGTCTCCCGGGTAATTGTGCACTGGGGACTTTCCTAAACATGCCTACAGTAAAAAATTCCATCCCTTAACACATGTGCAATAAGAAAAATAAATCAATGTGGAGTGCCTGAGACTAAGGGCCCACCTGCACACTGGGAGAATGAGGTGGAACCACTGGGAAGTCATATCTTATGCAAGGCAGAGGAACCTGGCCTCTTTATCTCATGTGTGGTGGCCTGGTATTCAGTCTCTGAGGTGGGAGCCTGTTGGCAGGACCCCATTCTTTTTTGCTGAGAGCTTTCTTTTAATAAATTCCACTCTCTTCAGCTTTTAGTGTGTCCATGTGCCTAATTTTTCCTGGTCATGAGACAAGAACCCAAAGTTTAGCTGCACTAGGGAGCAAAAAATCCTGCACCATTTTGGTGTAGTATACAAGGATATGAGAAAAGGTGAGTAAAATGCGGACCAAAAAATGTATTTTCCTTTCATTTTTGAGCGTTTTCTTGTCATCAGACTTCTAGTGGGGTTAGAGGAAATTGCACCCATCCACCTGCCAAAATTCTCAGAAATTGGGAATGTTGGCCTCAGTCAAACTCTGTCATTTCTATGGCATTTTTCTTCTTTTGGGGACTGTAATGGCACCTATCTTATCTTTACCCTAATGGCCATAGGTATGCACATGGGACAATGGGTGAACAGCAGCTCCCTGCCACCTTCCCTCCCAGCTAGTGCTGGGAAACATGGCCCAAGGACCCTGTACAGCAGGCTGGCCAGTGTTTCCTGTCACAGGTCCACTGTGTCTTCCCCTTCCCCAGCCAAGGAGTTTGGCTGGACTGAGCCCTAGGAAAGAAACAATTAAAATTTTCTCTCCCTGTTGGAGAAATCTATTTGTATAAGAATAAGAAGGTCTTTCCCAGACATCTTTCCAGCCCTACACTTTCAGCTGTTTCTTTTTCTTCTCTCCACTGTGTCAGCAGTTAACACAGCCCTGCATTCTCAGCGGTTTTTTTTTTTTTTTTTTTTTTTCTATTCCCCACCAGGAATTAACTTTTCTGTGAGAGGCCTTTTTCTTCTTTCCTTTTAGAAGATAGGCTGGGACCCCAGCTATCACTGTTTATATTCTCTATAAAGTTTTAATTATGAAAAATGATTTGTGAAGTTGGCCTTAAACTGTAGCCTATCTGGTGTGCTTTGTATGTCTTTCTGTATGATTCTGTCAGAAAGAAGGGTACCTTAGGAATGGAATGTGGGCCTATAACTCCAGAGACCTGCTGTTCAAGCCAGCCCGGCAAACTGGTCAATGGCAAACTTTGCTGTACGTCTCCGTCTTGTTTTACGTCCTTGGAAGTGTGACCTGTAGCCATGTGGCAGTGCTTTGATTTAGCCTTCACCACTTTGTAATGGTGGCCCAGGTTCAATCCTGGCTTAGGGAATGAGTTCTTTCTGTTTTGATATCTGTGTGAACTTTACCATTTGTTGATGCTCGTCACCTCCGTGAACCACCTTAATTTATTCTTTCTCTGAGCACCTGGAAAGCTACCTTTGGAAAAGTTTGAAAGCTAGAAATATTGGATGATTGGCATGGCTAAAGTCAAGTAATAAGGACTTTAAAAGGATTTTCTTAAAAAATGCTCAGCTTACTTAAAAGTGGATACCTGTATTAGTCTGTTCTCATAATGCTAATGAAGACATACTCCAGACTGGGTAATTTATAAGGGAATGACATTTAATGGACTCACAGCTCCACATGGCTAGGGAGGCCTCACAATCATGGAGGGAGATAAAAGAAGAGCAAAGGGACTTCCTTTATGATGGTGGGCAAGATAACTTGTGCAGGGGAACTCTCACTTATAAAACCAGCAGATACTCTCAGGCTTATTCACTACCATGAGAAGAGAATGGGGGAAAGCACCCCCATGATTCAGTTATCTCTTCCTGGCCCTGCCCTTGATACATAGGGATTATTACTGTTCGAGGTGAGATTTGGGTGGGGACACTGCCAAACCACATCACTGGTCTCAAATACATGCCTGACATTTATATGGTCTTTGAAGGTTGACTAAATCAGAAATTCAGGGTTTCCTAGCAGTGTGTGAATGCAGAAGCTGTTCTATACCAAGTATCCAAAAGCCTCACTGTCTGCATATGCATCTTAGAAACTGGACAGGAATCTAAGGAAAAAACCCTATAAAAGACTTTAGAATTTTCTTTCTGTGCTGCTCTCCTCCTAGAAATCTTGGCCTATTTAAACTCTAATCTCCTTTTCTGCCAATATCAAAATTGCTTCTTGCTACTTTGACTCAACTTCTCTGTGATACACTTATGCAAATGTCTTAACGGTTAAATTGGTAAAAATGTCTTAAGGGTAAAATTGGTAAAAGTGAGACTTGTGTTTATCATTTCTCAATGAGCACAGTCCTTTGTTTTTCACTGTTGAAGTCTGAAAATAGTTGTTTCATATGTATTGATCATTTTTACATTTGTTTATTATGGGAGTGAAATCTGATACTAGCTATTCCATCATGCCCAGAACTTGAATGGCAACGGTTAAATAAAAACTATATAGGTTCCAGATATAGGTGATGGGGAGGAAGGCAGCAAATCACACTGCCATGTGTGTTCCTATGTAACAATCTTGCATGTTCTTCACATGTACCCCCAAACCTAAAATGCAATAAAAAGTATATAAAAAAAAAAAAACAAAAACTATATAGGTTCTAGGTATGCCTATCTTCTAATACAGTGGATTATTGATCTTTGCTGGACAGTTAGACTTGGGGATAATTGCTTTAATCCAATTAGCTATTGAGCTGAATGCTCTCTGGGTTTGAGTTAATTTACCCTCAGTTCAGCTTGGCCTTGAATTTTTTTATAAGACATAGCCCTCTTAACATTTTAATGTGATAACTTGCTGAGTTCAGGGCTCCTTTACACAGAATCTGAATTCGATAGTTTTCTCCTTACCACAGTACGAATTCTGAAAAGAATCTAAAATAACATATTAAAAAGTAGGAGAAACTAAGAAATTAATAAGCAAAATAAAAATTCTGCACAAAATGGTTCCTGTAAAATTTGAAAGTTGTTTAATTAGTTTTTTTGGATGAAGTGCAGACATAGCTTGGGTTCTTAAGGGTCTAATCATGTTTCAGAATGTTCATAAAAACAGAAAATACATTTTTCTACTATGAAGAAAAATATTAGTTTAATTGACAAAAAAAAAAAAAAAAAACTCTCTTTGGTCTGGAGTGAAAGGGCCTTTGATCTCAACTCGGAGCCAAATGAATCTCTACAGCTGTGCTTAGGTAAATTCACCAGCTTTAGCTAAGTAAACTCTGTTGCCTGAGATGTGGATCTCAAGGACTGTTAAAACACAGACATTTATTTTATTGGTTCCTGGGCTATTTTCATGTGGCAAACTTGCATTTGGCCAAAAAAAAAATTTACTGTCAACTTGGAACAAAATATTCTCTCCATTTATTAAGAAAAATAAATAAATAAGGAGGCAGAGAAACATGGCAGAGTAGAAAGGTCCATCAATCACCCCTCCTTCCCCAACAGGAACACCAAGTTAATGACTATCTACGTGCAAAAAAAAAAAAAAAATTACCTTCATAACAACCAAAAATCAGGCAAGCACTTACAGTACCTGGTTTTAACTTCATATTGCTGAAAGAGACACTAAAAAGATAGGAAAAAATGGTCCTGAATTGCTGCCACCACCTGCCTTTCACCCCTGGCAGGAGAGATATGGTGCAGAGAGCTTCTCTGGTGCTTAGAAAGAGAGAACACAGCAGTTGTGAGGCATTAAACTCAGTATTGTTCTGTTAGAGCAGAACGGCAGGCTGGATCAAACTCAGCTGATGCATGCTCATGGAGGAAACATTTAAATCAGCCTGAATCAGAGAGGAATTGCAAATTCTAGCGTTTTGAACTTGAGTGCCTGCAAACCTCACCAACCAAAGTGGTCTTGGTCTCTAAGTAAACTTGAAAGGTAGTCTAGGCCATAAGAACTATAGCTCACAGGCAAGTCCTAGGTCTAAATAGGACCACCAGTAGGACACAGAGACTGTGATCTAGGGGAGACACATGACATATTGAGACACCAGTTGGGGCAGCCAAGGGAGTGCTGGCATTATCCCTCCTCTAACCCCAGGCTGCATATCTTAGGGCTCCAAATCTTAGGGCTCCAAAAGAGACCCCTTCCTTCTGCTTGACGAGAAGAGAGAAGATTGGGGAGCACTCTGCCTTGCATTTTAGATGACAGATCAACCACAGTAGGATAGGGCACTGATCAGAGTCAAGAGAAAGTAAGAGAAGAGAACAAAAGTCTATGCCTGTTAAACCAAAGAATTCTCCTGGATTTTGTCCAAGACTATCAAGGTGGTACCTCTACAACTCTGCAAGAACCACAGTGTTACTAAGGTTCAGGTACCCTCTAAAGCAGAAACAGCCTAGATCTCAACATCCAAGTCCTTTCAAATATCTGGAAAGCCTTCCAAAGAATGACAGCTACAAATATTCTCAGACAGTGAAGACTACATAAATACCTGACTCTTCAATGCCCACACGCTGAAGAACATCCACGAGCAATAGCATCATCCAGGAAATGATGGCCTCACCAAATGAACTAAATAAAGCATCTGGAGAATGAATCCTGGAGAAACAGAGATATGTGGCCTTTCAGACACAGAAGTCAGAACAGCTGTGTTAATTAAACTAAAAAAATTCAAAATAACACAGAGAAGAAATTCAGAATTATATCAAATACATTTAACAAAGAGTTGACATAATTAAAAAGCAGCAGAAATCCTGGAGCTGAAAAATACAATTGGCATATTACAAACTGCATCGAGTTGTTTATTAGCAGAATGGATTGAGCAAAATAAAAAAATACTGAGCTTCAAGACAACCCTTTTGAAATACAGAGTCAGAGGACAAAAAAAAAAAAAAAAAAAAAAAGAATAAAAATTAAAAATGGGCCAGGCGCCGTGGCTCACGCCTGTAATCCCACTGAAGGGGGTGGATCACAAGGTCAGAAAATGGAGACCATCCTGGCTAACACAGTGAAACCCCATTTCTACTAAAAATACCGAAAATTAGCCAGGCGTGGTGGCATGCACCTGTAATCCCAGCTACTCGAGAGGCTGAGGCAGGTGAATCGTTTTAACCCAGAAGGCAGAGGTTGCAGTGAGCCGAGATTGCACCACTGCACTCCACCCTGGGTAACAGAGCAACACTCCATCTCAAAAAAAAAAAAGAAAACCTATAGGATCTAGGAAATAGCCTCAAAAGGGCAACTCTAAAACAAAAAATTAGCCGGGCATAGTGGAGGGTGCTTGTAGTCCCAGCTACTCAGAAGTCTGAGGCAGGAGAATTGCTTGAATCCAGGAAGCAGAAGTTGCAGTGAGCCAAAATCATGCCACTGCACTCCAGCCCTCCAGCACTCCAGCCTGGGGTACAGAGTGAGACTCCATCTGAAAAAAAAGGGGGCAATTCTAAGAGTTATAGGCCTTAAAGAGGAGGTAGAGCTAGAGACAGAGGTAGAAAGTTTATTCAAAGGGATAATAACAGAGAACTTCCCAAACTTAGAGACAGAAATAAATATCCAAATACAAGAACATATAATGCTGAGCAGATTTAGCCCAAAGAAGACTTCCTCAAGGTATTTAATAATCAAATTCCCAAAAATCAAAGATAGAGAAAGGGTCTTAAAAGCAGCAGAAAAGAAAAACAACATACAATGGAGCTCCAATACATTTGGTGGAAGACTCTCCAGCAGAAACTTTATGGGCCAGGAGAGAGTGGTATGGCATATTTAAAGTTCTGAAGGAAAAAGAAATTACCCTAGAATAGTATATGCAGCAAACATATGTTTTAAACAAGAAGGAGAAATAAAGAGTTTTCCAAACAAAAGCTGAGGGATTTCATCAATACCAAACAGGTACTACAAAAAATGCTAAAGAGAGTACTTCAATCAGAAAGAAAAGGACATTAATCACATTAATAACAATAAATAATTACCTAAAGGTACAAAACCTACTGTTAATAGTAAGCACAGAGAAGAACACAGAATATTATAACACTGTAAGTGTTGTGTGTAAACTACTCTTATTCTAAGAAGAAAGACTAAATGATGAACCAATCAAAAATAATGACTACAATAAATTTTCAAAAGACAGTCATGACATTAAGACATAGAAACAACAAAAAGTTAAAAAGTGGGGGAACAAGGTTGAGTTTTATTAGTTTTCTTTTTGCTTGTTCATGCAAACAGTGTTAAGTTGTTATCAAGTTAATATAGTGAGTTATAAGGTAGTATTTGAAAGCTTCATGGAAACCTCAAACCAAAAAAACATACAATGGATACATAAAAAATAAAAAGCAAAAGACTAAATCATAGTACCAGAGAAAACCCTCTTCATTCAAGGAAGACAGAATAAAAAAGAGAAAGAAGAGACTACCATAAAACAACCAGAAACCAATTACAAAATATCAGGGTTAAGTTCCTACTTATGAATAATAACATTGAATGTAAATGGACTAAACCCTCCAGTCAAAAGACATAGACTGGCTGAATGGATGACAGAGCAAGACCCATTGACCTATTGCCTGCGGGAAAGGCACTCCCCCTATAAAGACACATATATACTTAAAATAAAATAATGGAAAAAGATATTCCATGCAAATGGAAAACACAAAAGAACAGGAGTCACCATACTTATATCAAAGAAAATAGATATCAAGACCAAAACTATGAGACAAAAAAAGGTCACTATAGAATGTTAGAGGGGTCAATTCAGCAAGAGGATATAATAATTTTAAATATACATACATACAACACAGTAGCACCAAGATACATAAAGAAAATGTTATGAAAGCTAAGGAGAGAGATAAGCTCCAATACAGTAATAGCTGGAGACTTCAACTCCCCACATTCAGCATTGGACAAATCTTTCAGACAGAAAATCAACAATTGAAGGTGAAATTTGGGTGGGGGCACAACCAAACCATATAAAAATCCAAGTTATAGGTATATTTAAAGGGCCTTTATGGTCTTTTCCTTCTGGATCTTGTTTTGCTGAAAATAATGTTTGCTTCTCTTTCTTCCATGGTTGTAAGTTTTCTGAATCCTTCCCAGTCCTGAGTAGTTCTTTATAGCAGCATGAGAATGGACTAATATACTAAATTAGTACTGGAAGTGGGATGGTGCCATAAGGATACCTGAAAATGTGGAAGCAACTTTGGAACTGGGTAATAGGCAGAGGTTCAAGTAGTTTGGAGGGCTCTAAAGAAGACTGAAAATACGGGAACACTGGAACTTCCAAGCAACTTGGAGGGTTTAGAAGACAGAAAGAGGTGTGAAAGTTTGGAACTTCCTAGAGACCTGTCGAATGGCTTTGGCCAATATGCTGATAGCAATAAGGACAATGAAGTCCAGGCTAAGTTGGTCTCAGATGGAGATGAGAAATTTGTTAGAAACTGGAGTAAAGGATATTATTGCTATCCAAAGAGACTGGTGACATTTTGCCCCTGCCCTAAATATCTGTGATACTTTCAAATTGAGAGAGATGATTTAAGGTTTCTGGAGGAAGAAATTGCTAAGTAGTAAAGTGTTCAAGAGGAAGAGGAGCATAAAAGTTTGAAAAACATGCAGCCTGGTGATGTGATAGAAAAGAAAAACCCATTTTCTGGGGAGAAATTCAAGCCTGCTGCAGAAATTTGCATAAGTAACCCGCAGCCAAATGTTAATTAACAAGGCAATGGTGAAAATGTCTCCAGGGCATGTTAGAGAACTTCATGGCAGCCTCTCCTATCACAAGACTGGAGGCCTATGATAGAAAAATGGTTTCCCAGTCTGGGTCCAGGATACAGTAAGTGTGCAGTCTTAGAACTGGATTCCATGTTGGACTTGCATGGGGCCTGTAGCCCCTTTATTTTTGGCAAATTTCTCCCATTTGGAACTGGTGGGTTTACCCAATGCCTATACTCCCATTGAATCTAGAGAGTAACTAATTTGCTTTTGGTTTTACAGGCTTATTGGTGAAATAGACTTTTTTGGTATCAGATGAGACTTTGGACTTGGACTTTTGTGTTAGTGTTGGAATGAGCTATACATTTGGAGGAATGGTGGAAAGGCATGATTTTGTTTTGAAATGGGGGAACATGAGATTCTAAATTTTCCATGGTTTTCTCTGAACTTTGCTTTTCATGACAATGATTCCATTGTTGAAATAACATTACTGTCTCACCCAGTAAAACTCTCATCCTTAATGTTCCAGGAAAAATACCTTTTCACCCATGAGACATTATTTTACTCCAGTTAGAATTATTTTTCTCCTTATTCATGCTCTTAAAACACTTCTTTTTAAATACTTTTTGTACCAGCATGATCTGGGGTGTGAATCTTAAAATATATCACAGAGTTAATAGATAATGTATTTGTTTTCATTTACTTCTAAATATGAACATTATAAACAGAATAGTTTTATCTATCACTCAATAAAAATAAATTTTTTAATGTAATGGGTAATATAGATACAAACAATCTTTCCCAGAATATTTATCTTAGGGAAACTCTTATCTTCATTCTCTGTTACTATAAATTATGTGTACATAGATTTAAAAGAATAAAATTATTTCCTATAAAGATTATTTTATAATAGAGAATAAGGGAAATTGTGTGTATATGTGTATGTGTGTATATGTATATATGTAATAACTATGTAACATATGCTTCCAGTTATAAACCAAAATAAGAATACAAAGAAAATCATTTTCTATTCTCATAATTTAAGCAAGCACAAATCTTCTGTTTTCAGCTACATGGAAACACACTAACAAAGTCAGAAGCGTGTCTTCTATAAATGTACTACAACAAATGTTCAAGCATTAACTCTGTTATAAATAAATGATAGAGCAGCTTTTACAATTATAACATATGAAGTGGTTAAATGCATGCATGGGCTTTTCACTAGGTATCCTGGTTACAGCTCAGCTCTTCCACTAGAAACTGACATGGTTTTGGACCACCTACTTTGAGAGCAATCTCACCAGACTGGCATATATTAGAATTAAAGGGGATTATGACACATAGCTAGTCACATGTATATACATCAATAGATGTCTCAATTTTAACGCTTACATCTAGTGCTATATGCAAGTAGAGAAATGACTGTGTAGGACAGGGTAAGTGGGAAAAAGGCCTGAGGAATCCTTACAGTTATAAGATACATCAGATAAAAATAAACATTAACAGCTACTAATTTCACTGACTAGTTATACTGAGCATCATAAAATCTTTCCATATATCAAAAAATTTGATTTTAATACAAATTTATCAATTAATTAATATGATGATATCCAGTTTTACATACAGCAGTTTGCACAGATAGATAAAAAGCAGAGCATCAGTTTGGACTCAAGAACACCCAACTCAAAGAATGATGTTAATCACTGAAGTCTGTAAAGATTGTCCTAATGTCAGAGTCGCTTTAGGCTTTCTGAGAAAGTTCTTCAAGTATGGGGCCTATATACTCTTAATTTTAATGAAGATTGTCAATATACAAATTTTGAATTTTTGATTAGAGGTTGTGTCCTGATTTCAGTGCAAAGAGCATGGTTCTCAATTGTCCAAATAATATTGGGAAACAGCTACCACTTATAGTTTTATTATCAAAAGATTTTACTTTAGGCGTAATATTTAAGTTCATGTTGTAGATAATGGAACAATTATTACAGCCCCAGTTTTTACCCAAATAAAATTTTATTTTGAGAAAAACCAAAATTCTATTCACTTGCTAAGTAGACATTTGTTGGTCATCTATTAGAAAGATCTTTTTCCAGTCATTAACTCATCCATTTTTGAAATTGAATTTTCATTATGAATTAGGTACTGTAGCAGTCACTGTGAAGTCAGAGGAAATGAAAAATATTGACCCTGCTTAATGAATATTGCATTCTAATATGGTCTATTATTAAAGATACTAAACAAATAAGTACTAAGAGAGACCTGATCTGCTTTAGAAAATTGAATGGCTCAGTGTTCTGAGACGTTTCCAGGAAAAGGGAGGAACATATTACAAAGGCTGAGAGGCCAGAGAGATGAGTGAGAATCTGGTGCTCTAGAAGACTAAAAAACATTTCATAGTAGTCTAAGCAGGAGAAGAGGCAGAATGGGAGACAGCAGCTAGAAAACAAAGTTCAGGTAGGCAAATGCTAGGCCTTGGAGGAACTCAGGAGGCAAAATATTTTAGAATTGTATTAACCCCAAAGGGAAGACAGAAGGATTGTAACCTGCCTTGCCATGTGATGAGGTACGCATTAAAATTGCACTGCCAGCAGTGCAGTATATAGACTAGAGGAAGGCAGACTGAGCAAAAGGAAGTGAGTTGGAATGATTTTAAGAACAAGCTAGGTGAGAAACAGTCGTAGCTTTTCGATAGGATGGTGAAATGGATACTGAGAAATGTAAAATTTAAGTGATTTCTGAAAAGTTTGGGTAAATATGTATTTATATATTATATATTTTACATAAATATAAATTTTTCATATTATATACATATATTAGATGTGAAAGGTGCATATGGGGAAGAGAAAAGGGTCAGGGATAATTTAGGATTTTGACTTGAGAAATTGAATAAATTAAAATAATGGTTTATATTTTATTGACCACATAATATTTTCCATGTAGTATTCTAAATTTTTACATGTGCTAATTTATTTAATATTCACAAAAATCATTTGGGAGAGTTGTTATTATCCTCAATTTACATGTAGGAAATGTGAGGCATGGAGATTGTCCAGGGCTACGCAGTTAGTATACATAACAGAAGTTCCATACCTGGCTCCCTCAGAGTCCAGCCTTTTAATCATTTTGCTCTTTTGCCTTGATTGATGTGATATTTACCAAGACAGAGACACTGGAGGAGCATTCTATATGGATTTCAGAAAGAAAAATGAGTTCTGTTTTGGATTTGATTTTGAAGAGCCGTGATATAGCCAAGTGGAAATTTCAAGTGCATATCTGGGTTATATGGGTCTACAATTCAGGACACAACGGTGGCTGACATATTTAGATTAGAGAGTTTTCAGTAAACAGATGGACACTGAAGTCATGGAAGTAAATGAAATTGTCAAAGTGAGAGGAGAATATACAAGTTACATGCCATTTTTATATTTATGGGGTATAAGGGGAATATAAAGATGTAAAACAGAATCTCCTCACAGATTTCCACCTCATGGGAGAAATAGATGACTAAACAGACAACTACAATATGTAGTGATAAATGATAAATCAGAAGGCAGAAAAAGCACTGAGGATGATTTACTTCCTGTAAGAGTAGGCCGTGGTCCATGAAACTGCTTTTTGGAGGCTGTAATATCTGAGCTGAGTCTGGAATGATGGCTTAGAGTAAATCAGATGAGTAGGAATGGTAAAGTTCACTTCAGACTGAAGTTCGGTTTGCTGGGGTAGTAGACAAACATTTAGGCAGTGTAAGTGGCCTCCAAAAAGGGAGTGACAATAGCCCAGTGGATGTCACTTGGAGAAGTTATGGTTTCTGTTGCATGGTTGAAGTGTGGGTTTGTGGAAGGGAGGTGTTGGGAGGATGAGGGAGGTGGCAAACAAACCAAAAACCTTGCAAGTTATCACTTCTGTCTATGCTTCATGTAGCAAGTGCCATGGCAACACAGAGGAATTACCTATGGAAATGTAAACATCAGAGCATTTCAGATAACCTCTCTATTTTTATTCCAGATGAGCTTGTCAACAAAAAGAGTCAAACTCTGTAAAATATTTGAAGAAATTTATTTTGAGCCAAATATGAGTGACAATAGCTTGTGACACAGCCCTCAGGAGGTCCTGAGAACATGTGCCCAAGGTGGTCCGGGTGCAGCTCGGTTTTATACATTTTATGAAACATCAATCAAATACATTTAAAAAAATACATTGGTTTGGTCCAGAAAGGTGGGACAACTCAAAGCAGGATGGGGGACGTGGGGCGGGAGCTCGCGGGCTATATGCAAATTTAAACATTTTCTCGTTGACAATTGGTTGAGTTTGTCTAAAGGTCTGAGATTGATAGAAAAGTTAAGTTCAGGTTAAGATAAGACTGTGAAGACCGAGGTTCTTTTCAAGTCCTACAATGGCTGCCCTTAGAGATAATAGATGACAAATGTTTTTCATTCAGAACTTCAAAAATTTCTAGACTTTTAGTTAATCTCTTTAGAATGGGAGAGCTTGGAAGAAAAATATGTAGCTATTTTAACAGAGATTATTTACAGATGCAAATTTCCCCCCACAAAGGACACCTCTGCAGGGCCTTTTCAAGATATGACAAAGAAACATGTTTTGGGATAAAATATTTGACTTTTTTTTTTTTGTCTTGTAATATTATGCCAGAGTCAAGTTGGAAAGTAAGTCATAATATATAGGGTTAAATAAAACCCACCTGATAAGAATTTATGGTTTGTAGGGCATGACTTCCCAGACCCCTTAAGTAGGAATTTGGCAAAACAAAAAAATCAGAGCTTAGTCCTCAAGCTGGAGATTAAGTCACAATTTCATGTTCAGATAACCAAATAATAAGAAAATGTTCTATTTTTCTTCTATATTTTAAGAACATTTTACTTACTATCACTGAATTTTAGCCCTTAAAAATGTTAAGGGCTAAAGAGTTAAACATGACATAACATGACATAAAGAGTTAAAAGACCATGTGTCTAGAAACAAAATGTCAATCTCTTTTTCATTAAGTAAATATTGCCATACTTCTTGACTTCTCAACTTCTAAGGTCTGTTATCGTAACATACTCAGTAACTGGAAATTCTGGTAAGCAGAAAAAAATTTGCTCACACATAAAATGGTGTACAGGAGTTCAGCCATAGCCACTTAATATCTTTCAGGTTAAATTCCAGATATTGACATATAATAATGATCTACGTATGTCATTCTTTTCAAAAACGAATTTCTCAAAATTGTATTCTAACGTATTTTTAGGCTCTTTCAAGACAGTCTTACCCAAATGGTAGAGCTTACTTCCCTCTTGTAAAGAAAAGGATGCACTTATTTATTATTACATTTCATCACATGAATCTAATATTCTTTTTTTTTAATATATATACTTTTTATTGCATTTTAGGTTTGGGGGTACATGTGAAGAACATGCAAGATTGTTACATAGGTACACACATGGCAGTGTGATTTGCTTCCTTCCTCCCCATCACCTATATCTGGTATTTCTCCCCATGCTATCCCTCCCCAACTCCCCACCCCCTGCTGTCCCTCCCCTTTTTCCCCCCGACAGACCCCAGTGTGAGAGGCTCCCCTCCCTGTATCCATGTGTTCTCACTGTTCAGCACCCGCCTATGAGTGAGAATATGCGGTGTTTGGTTTTCTGTTCCTATGTCAGTTTGCTGAGAAT
>PVKV010032296.1:0-19975 GCA_004027835.1 Alouatta palliata
TTTTATGTAAACCTAAAACTTACAGCAAAATGTAAAGTCTGTTCACTTTTACAAAAGCATATTAATGCCTTTTTATGACCTAAAGAGGTCATAAATATTGATAAAGAAATCAAATAACCCTATGTTCTGAAGGAACTTAACAAAACCACCTTGTGTAAATATGTTCTTTTATTGCTGTTTGGTACTTATTATGCCTTTTAAGAATATCTGCATTCATGTTGCTGTCTTTCCCTTTGTTTTTGGTCTTTTCCATTAGGTGTACTTGCCCTCTCTTGGTACCCACCTAATGTAAATGATGAAAATGGAGAACCTACTGACAACTTGGTACCCACTATTTTGGATAAAGCTCATAAATATAACCTGAAGGTATTTTATTTTATTTTCAAGCTATACATAAGTTAATTCTTTTGGACAAGAGGATAGTAATAACAATTTTTAAAATAGTCATTTTAATTAAAAATAATAATGACAGAATTTTTTAAATACTATATTTCATAAAGAAAATTTCTATAATAGGAATTTCAATCTTATTTAAATTTTATTTTAGATTCTTTACTGTTTCTAATCACATTTTATATATTTTTTTATTTTATTATAGAAAAAAGAGGAATTGAAGGATTCTTTTGTGAAGATAATACAGTAGTGAAGATTTATGGGTCTAAATGTCTTAGATGTCAGAAATCTACTAAAAACAAGTAATATTGCCATATAACTTTACATATTTCTAAAGTAGTTAAAAAATAAACTTACTCAAATATTTGTCAAAATCCAATTTTCATTTAAACCTTATTTAACATGCATACACATACAAACACACACCTGTGTACATACAGAATACAGGTGAAAGTTTGAAGATAGTGGAAAATCAAGTATATTTGATGAAGAAATTAAGATGTGTTACAAATGAGGGAACATTTCTTATAGTCTGATTTTATTTCTTTCATAAATTAATGAATCACGGAAACAAACAGGAATGATGGTTAAAAGGAATTAAATAGCACTACAAAGGAAAATTTTCTACTAAATAGCAAGTAAATAAGCACTGTTTTTAATATCCAAAAATACTTGTTGAAAATTGATCATGTATTAGATAGCAACATTAATTCTAATAAATTCACAAAAATTATAACCAGAAAAATATTTAAAGAATCTAAATTGACTATCCTAGAAAAAATATATAAAAGGTAATTGAACAAATGTCTTCCCCAAAGTACCAGGTTTACCTGTCAGTTTGTATTCAGAATAGTTGATTTTTATGATAATTGAAATACAGTGTCAACTATATTCATTATCTATTGCTGCATAACAAATTATTCCAAAACTTGGTAGCTTAAAACAATGAACATTTGTTACCTCACACAATTTCTTAGGGTCAAGCATCTGGAAGTGGGTCTTAGTTGGGAATGTCTGATTCAGAGTCTGTCAAGGAGGTTACAGGCAAGCTATTGGCTGGTGCTGCAGTCTTCTGAGACTGGAGGATCCACCAACAACTTTCTCAGTGATGGTTGACAGGCCTCAGTTCCTTGCAGTAGATGAACTGGGAGACTCTGTACTTCTATATATGGGCCTCTGGCTTCACTAGTGAAAGATCTGATAGAGAGTCTAACATAGGGGCTACAGAACTGTTTTTTGTTGTTGTTGTTTTGTTTTGTTTTTTGATATAAATCTTTTCAGTGACATGTTATCACTTCTGTTCCATTGGCACAATGTGGGAAGGAAATGCAAAGTTGTGAATACCAGGAGATGGGTATCAGGGGGTCCATCCTGAAGAATGGCAACCACAGAAAAATTCCAAATTTATTCTACAGTAGCACAATTTTTATTTAAAAAAGGATACAACAAGAAAGAAACTTATAGACTGATCTCACCAGTGAAAATAGATTGAAAATTCCTAAAGGATTTTGGTAAGAAGTATTTATTAGCAAGAATTTAAGAATGGTTCTAAGCATATGAAATCTGCATCTAAATTCAGGCCTACATTCAGTCTGGCTCATCCACTTTGTAGCTGTGTAAATGACTCATGTCTCAGTTTCTTCATTTCTAAAATGGAACTAGCAAGAAAACCTTCCTTACATACAGAGTGGTTATAAAGAATATATGAGATAATAGGTGTAAAACATAGATTCCTGTCTGGCGCAGAGTAAGCACTAAGTAAATAAAACTTCACTGGTTATTTAAAGAAGGTAAAACATGATCATCTTAACAGATACTGAAAATTTTAGGAAATAAAAATTCATTGTTAATAAAGTCCTTAGTAACCAAATTTCTTTAGTTTGATAAAGGATGTTTCTTAGTATCTTATGTCAAACACTGTATCTGATAGAGAAAAAGTAGTGTCATTCAACCAAGATCAGCACAAGATTATGATTTAGTACAGTTAAGGAGATTCTAAAAGCAGTTTGACTAAAAAATGCAAAAAGAAGAAATAGTTTTAAATAAAATGATTTTTTTTTTCAAATGGCAAATACTTACAAAATCTCTGAAAGTTGTCTAAAATCTATTAGAAATAATGAATTTGTAAGATGCCTGGAATGAAACCATGTACAATTCAGTAAAATTTCTGTATTACACAAAACGGGAAAGGGTACATTGAAAATAACATCAAATATAAAGAAATCTTTAGCATTTTATCAAAAGATATGAAAGACCTGCATATATGACATTCCATCACTTTGATGAGAAGATTGAAATTGCAGAAGTAGCCAATCTTGCAAATGTTCTAATTCTTTTAATGACGTTTATAAAGTTAATGCAATCACAGTTAGAAATTCTAATGAGATTTTAAACACAGAATTTAACAGACTAATTCCAAAGTTTACAAATATGTTAAAATCAATACTTTTAAAAACATTTTAATGAGGGGAAAATTTTGTCTTCCCAGATAACAATATACACTATAAATTAGTGGAAATTAAAGAGTCTAACATTAGCCTCTATGGGGAAAGAAATGGATACAGAGTCCTGGCACTTAATGTGGGAATCTAATATGTAATTCAAAAAATCGTTAAAAATCAAGTATTAGAATAATATTTATTCATGATCTTGCCCTCATGAAACTGCTTTATTTTATTTTTTTATTTTGGTGTTATCCTCTCTATTCTATGTCCTTGGACATTCATGTTTTGTATCAGGTAACTCCTACTCTCTGCTTGCTCACGTTTCTTAGAGTTTATTCTTCTTGTTCAATGCATTGTGTTTGCGAATCTTAATGAAAACGTATGGTTGGGCACAGTGGCTCATGCCTGTAATCCCAGCACTTTGGGAGGCCAAAGGTGGGTGGGTCTCTTGATGCCAGGAATTTGAGACCAGCCTGGCCAAGATGTTGAAACCCCATTTCTACTAAAATACAAAAATTAGCTGGGCATAGTAGCGCACGCCTGTAGTCCCAGCTACTTCTTGGGAGGCTAAGGCTCGAAAATCTTGAACCTGGGAAGCAGAAGTTTCAGTGAGCTGAGATTGTGCCACTGCACTCCAGCCTGAGCAACAAAGTGAGAATCTATCTCAAAAAAAAAGAAAAAAAAAAGTGATTTAGTATCTTTTAACTGGAGACCACTTACCCTGTGTTCTCAGATTGCTACCACTCTTAAAATTTGCTGAAGCTTTTTATTTGCTCTGTAACTTCTTGCAGTTATATTCTAATGGAGGACAGTTTGGTTTGTCCAATACTGGTAATTGAGCCCTGTAAGATATGTTATGGACCACTGTTGAAATATTTCATTTCAAATAAAAATATTAAACATTAGTTTTATATTAATTTTCCTTTTGCGATCTAGAGATTGAGCAGTTATTGAAGAACAGAAATGGAACTCTAGGGAGTGAGAAGGAGCTAAATAGGCAAGCATTTTTTTTATTCTTGTCCATAAAGCTGCCACTTCTTTCTAATTTACTGTCCTGAAACTGTTAAGACAGCATCTCTCAAATTAGCTATCTAGCCAAGAGCTGTCACCTTGTCCCTTGGTGCCTTTCAGTGAGTTCTTATTGGCATTTGAAATCTGAAAATAGGAAAACCTCCAGGTTCTAGCACCCAGTCTGAGATTGGGTAAGTGATTGATTTATCTTCTACAAAACAAGTCCAGGGCTGCTCTTCTGTCCAAGCCCTGCTAAAATCCTGGGAGATGGGAACTCAAGAAACTGGCTATTTTTTAGTGCTTTCAGGAAGTTTTTAAAGAGAAAATGAAAATGTTATGATATATGAGGATCGGTTAGCTTTTTCTCCTGTTTAAAGTGTCTGTGTAGAAGGAGAGTGTGATGAGCTCTCTGTGTAGAAGGAGAGTGTGATGAGCTCGACCACTAATTGCCTATTTAATGTTGCCAACATACTTCATCTCTCTGTGCTACAGATTTTATGTCTAATGATCAGAAAAACTTGGAACATCATAGACCAGTGTTTTCCAAAATTTTTAGAACAGTTTCTTGGCCTCATGTCTGGTGAGGAACTATATATAGACAAAGAATAGACCTGGAATCATGAAACCAGAGCTTGTTCCAACTGAGTAGCTCTAGAGTCTTATATTAGTTCCTTGATCTTCTTGGCTTATCCCCTTCATTTGTACAGTGACAATGAAGTCATAAGATAGTTTTATTTTTGGATTTGTCTATGATTTCTGTTGTGGAACAGGTATTTTTCCTAATTCAATAAAATGTAGTAAATTCTGTTTTTTTTTAAAGAATGGAAAACTTTCCTTTTTCTTGCTAATATAAGGAATTTTTGATAAGTTTAATGAATGACAATACCTTACTAGTATTACTTAATATGCTGAGGTAATCTGCTAGGAAAAGATTAATGAGATTATAGGTTGTGTGTTAACAAATTGGAGCCTCCAATGCACATAACTGACCACGTCTAAAACTAAATGTAAAATGTGTTCATTAGTAACATCTCTTTTTTCTGGCTAATCTTCAAGGCATGGAAATACTCTGCCCTTTTTCCAACATGTTGATTAACATTAATTAGATTACTCCCTTTCCCCCCAAAACCCTTCCATTTATCAATTTTATTTTTAAAATACTAATGGTTTTAATGTATTAATGTAATGGTTTTAATGTATTAATTCTCCTTTAATCTTTATTGATGTGTTTCTCCTTTAATTAGTTTTTTTTTGTTTGTTTTTCATTTTTTGGTGTTTTTTTTTTTTTTTTTTGCTCTTTCTACCTTTGGAGGTAAAAATAATTTTTATTTTTATTCTTTTTAGTTTAGGGATGGAGTATTTTTAGGAAATGAATTTGTCTCACAGTTAAGCTTTTGTAATAGCTCATTCATTTTGATAATGTTTTTACTCATGTTAGTCATTAAATATTTTGTGATTGTAGTTTTGACTGGTTAACTTCAACCAAGAGTCATTTTAGGTAAGTGCCTTTTAAATTATAAACAAACCTGCAAGAAGAGCAAATGATTGGTGCTTTAGTTATTTTTCATTATCTTTAGCAAATGTGACTAGGTTTTTTTTTTTTGAAGTATAAGTGAGTGAAACTAAAATTCAAATCATGATTTTTTCAAAGTGATTCTTTTAAAATATACTTGTCTGCATGTTTGCTAGAGAAAAGGCTGCTGCACTTGTAACTGTCATTGAGTAGGCTGGTTTTGCAGAGAGTATAAAAATCAGAGCTGGAGTTTAATTAGATCCCATTTGTCTGTTTTAGCTTTTGTTGCCAGTGCTTTTGGTGTTTAAGTCATGAAGTTCTTGCCTATGCCTATGTCATGAATGGTTTTGCCTAGGTTTTCTTCTAGGGATTTTATGGTGTTAGGTCTTAAAGTCTTTAATCCATCTGGAGTTAATTTTATTGGAAGGTGTCAGGAAGTGATTCAGTTTCTGCTTTCTGCACATGTCTAGCCAGTTTTCCCAACACCATTTATCAAACAGGGAATCCTTTCCCCATTGCTTTTGTGAGGTTTGTCAAAGATCAGATGGTTGTAGATGTGTGGCGTTACCTCTGAGGCCTCTGTTCTGTTCCATTGGTCTATATGTCTGTTTTTGTACCAGTACCATGCTGTTTTGATTACTGTAGCCTTGTAGTTTAGTTTCAAATCAGGTAGCATGATGCCTCAGGCTTTGTTTGTTTTGCTTAGAATTGACTTGGCTATGTAGGCTCTCTTTTGGTTCCATATGAAGTTTAAGGTGTTTTTTTCCAGTTCTCTGAAGAGGGTCATAAGTAAACTCCAGAGCTTCTACACAGCAAAAGAAACAATCATTAGAGTGAACTGGCAACCAACAAAATGGGAAAACATTTTTGCAATCTACCCATCTGACAAATGGCTAATACCCAGAATCTACAAAGAACTAAAACAGATTTACAAGAAAAAAACAAGCAAACCCATTCAAAATTGGGCAAAAGATATGAACAGACACTTTTCAAAAGAAGACATATATGAGGCCAACAAACATATGAAAAAATGCTCATCATCATTGGTCATTAGAGAAATGCAAATCAAAACCACATTGAGATACCATCTTATGCCAGTTAGAGTGGAGATCATTAAAAATCTGGAGACAACAGATGCTGGAGAGGATGTGGAGAAATAGCACTTTTACACTGTTGGTGTGAGTGTAAACTAGTTCAACCATTGTGGAAGACAGTGTGGCACTTCTTCAAGCACCTAGAAATAGAAATTCCACTTGCCCCAGCAATCCCATTACTGGGTATATATGCAAAGGGTTATAAATCTTTCCATCACAAAGACACATGCACATGTACGTTCATTGCGGCAGTGTTTACAATAGCAAAGACCTAGAACCAACCCAAATGCCCATCAGTGATAGACTGGACAGGGAAAATGTGACACATACACACCATGGAATACTATGCAGCCGTTAAAACCATGAGTTTGTATCCTTTGTAAGGACATGGATAAACCTGGAAATCATCGTTCTAAGCAAACTGACACAAGAACAGAAAATCAGACACCACATGTTCTCACTCATAGACAGGTGTTGAACAATGAGAAGACATGGACTCAGGGAGGTGAGCATCACACACTGGGATCTGTTGAGGGGGACTAAGGGAGGGACTGCAGGGGAGTAGGGAGTTGGGAAGGGATAACATGGGGAGAAATGCCAGATATAGGTTATGGGGATGAAGGCAGCAAACCACATTGCCATGTATGCACCTATGCAACAATACTGCATGTTCTTCACATGTACCCCAGAACCTAAAATGCAATAAAATGTATTTCTTAAAAATATCAGAGCTGGATCCCTTCCTCTGTATCTTTTCTCCTGCACCATTAAGAACACAGCAATGGAACAATTTTTTTGAGTGAGACATGATAGAGATGTTTGGTAGATTTTGTCATTGTTTAGCAAATATTCTGTTTTTCCTTCCCTTCCATGCAAAGAGTAAGTATACTTCCTGCCCCATTCTTGTTGGTTTGGCCTTATGGCTTGCTTTTGCTGTGAGATGTGAGAAAAGATGTTTACTATGTGCTTGCATGATTGTGCTCCTATTGTCTTTTATGAGAAAAGCATGCCCCCTTCTGCCTAGGACTCAGAATGACAGACACATGGAGCTGATTTGAGAGCCATCATAAGCCAATTCATAGATTTTGTGTTCAAGAAGCAAATGTTTGTCTTTTAGACCCACTGAGGTTGTGGGGTTATTTGTTGCATAGCATCATCTAATCAAAGTTAGACTAAATTAAATCACTCATCTAAGTAAAAGAAAATTACACAGATTCCGTGAATTTTTTTGCTCAGTATTTTAGGGGAAAGAACCAACTCAGCCCTGATAATCTTCTTGCATTTTAATAAATTTAGTATGTTATTTTAAAGTAGCACATTTTCTTTCTACTTTATGCAGAAATCACATTTCTTGTATTAGGTTTATCAGCATCCATTGTTTCTTTGTATATGGCTCTAGAGTAATTTTATCTGCTTTTCAGGCTTTTGCAGATTTCGACCGTGTGAAACGTGCATATGTCTATGATTCTTTTTAAAATGATTTTCACCTCCAGTTGAAACATGTTATATTAGTCATGGCCTCTCCTTTTTCTTTTTCCTTGTTGTTAAATGAATATTGTGACTCCATGGCAAAACCTTTTAATCTTACCTAATCTTACCTAAAAACTTGTGAATCTTACCTAAATACAGTATAAATAGCAGACTTAAGAGTTGAATATAAGCGATGTTCGTTTTTGCATGCAACTTATTAGTGCATTTATTTATGCTTGCATTCCTTCATTTAGTGCCTGCCACATGCCAGGTACAGTCCCAGACGCTGACAATATTAAGAATAATAAAGTATTAACTCTGTCCCTAAAATATCTTGCAGTCTACTGGAGGTCAGACACAAATACAAGTAAATTTCAGTAAGAGAACAGTATGAGGTATTATGGTACCACACAGGAGTAGGAAGACCTGCCTCATATTTGTTGTGGCAGGGAATGGAGGATGTGCAGGGGTGAAAGGAGGGAATGGAGTTTAAGAAGGAGAAAAATATGATCAGATTTTCATTTAAGAAAGTTTATTTTGTTTATTAAAATTTATTAAACATTATTAAAATGCAGGGTAGGGAAGAGATGGGAAAGATCAAAATTAAAAGCATGAAATGAGGGAATATTTATATTCTTATTCTCTAAAGATAACAAAGACATTTCATTTTATGTATAGTATTCTGTCACTTTAAATTTTATTTTAAAATTGATCTAATCAGTTTTTCCGAATGGAAGAGAGAGATGGAGACTAGATCACATCATTAATTAAAACTGCAAGGTAATTTTATTATAATTAAGAAATTAGAAATACATGAGGGAAGTTTTTTAATATTTTATATTTATCAATAATAGCTTTTTGCATTTACTGCAGATATGTGTATCTGCTCTTTATAAAAATAGCATACTATTTGTTGTTTGCAGCTGTAAAAGCAAATTCATTTTGATATAGTTCAAGTTGGATATTGCTTAAATATGGTGTCCTTTATGTATAAAATGGAACTTTAGAAAACACAGTAATGTATCGGAAGGAAGAATTTCCAAGGTAACATCATATAATAGTATGAAAATACCTACACACTTGACAGTTTGCTTTCAACTGACTTTAAAAAGCAAATACCAAAACTACTGAGAAATCTAACTGCCCTAGCAGTTAGTACCCTAGCAATACTAACAATATTCTGCAAAAATGAATTAGACCTTAGTTTTTTATGACAAAAACTTCTTTTTGTAATATTACTGCAATCTCATTTTATTTAAAGTAGAAAAGTATATTTTTATTAAATACTACTTAACGTTAAAATTGATTCTGTGAAAACATGTAGCACCAATTAATGTAAAATACATTTTGTTTTAATTAGGTAATTGAAAATAGAGGAGTTTCATATCAAAATAGAAGTCTCTAGTTTCAGCCAGCTCTGGTGGCTCATGCCTGTAATCCCAGCACTTTGGGAGGCTGAGGCAGACGGATCATGAGGTCAAGAGATCGGGACCATCCTGGCCAACATGGTGAAACCCTGTCTACTAAAAATACAAAAATTAGCTGGGCGTGGTGGAGTCCCACCTACTCAGAAGGCTGAAGCAGGAGAATCACTTGAACCCAGGAGGTGGAGGTTCCAGTGACCAAGATCATGCCACTGCACTCCAGCCTGGTGACGGAGCAAGACTCCGTCTCAAAAACAACATAAAAAAGAAGTCTCTAGTTTTGTAAATACCTCATACAGCCCAAAACCTGAAATTAAAACAATATCAATAAATTTATTTAGACTGCCATAAAGATTTTTAATTAATGTTGGTAAGTCAGTAAAACTGGGAATAAAAGTGAACATCCTCGTTCTTTGTTTTATGAATCTGTAACAGATTGTCACAAGAGAAGTATCTTCTGTATTTTTTAACTTACTAGTTAGAAGTGGCATACAGAATGGCTTTACTATGTCTTGATTTACGTATAGCCACCCTTAAGTTAAAAAATTTTTGTCCGTGCACAGTATTTTAAAAGTGTTTGTAGTTACTGCTCTCTATATATCGACACATATGTAATGTATATATATGTGTGTGTATGTATATGTCTAAGGGATATCTAAGCCATAACAACCTAGGCATTATGAAAATTATTGTCCTTTATAACAATAAGAGATACTATTTTGTGATTTTATTATAAATTCTTTAATAGAATTAAATGTAGATTATTTTATAAAATGCTGTTTTAATGATATGGAAGAATTTATCATGTAAATAAATTTTCTAATGACTTTATTTAAATTTAAGCTTAATGGTCACAGGCCTCAAAAGAATCCAGATATTTCTGGGCCGTATTTTTTTGGTCATTTTCCTAAAAGAAACATATATCTGAATATAGAGTTTTTCCTATATGGCTTATGTACGTTATAAATATGTAAAATACATATTTTTATATGGAGTAAACATAAAAAGAAGCATTACACAGTGGTTAAGCATTTGAACTTGCAATTCAGATGGTCAGTATTACCTCCAGCAAATTGGGTGACCGTGAGCAACTTACTGAACCTGTCTTAAGATTCTGTCTATCTTTGATTACCTCACTAAGAAAACAGAAATACCTTAGGGAGTTGTGAAGATTAACCAAGATAATAAGTATAAAATGTTTAGCATGTCATTTAGCAGTAAATTTTGTTAGTAAAAATTCTTTGGTAGTTTCTGTATTCAGTAAATATTCATCTTAAATTAAGGTGATTATATCAGTTACTTTATTAAATATATGAAATATGCTTCTGTTTTTACATTTTAGGTAATTTATCCCCTAATTGATTCTTTTGTTTGTTTTAGGTTACTTTTCACATAGAACCATATAGCGATCGAGATGATCAAAACATGTACGAAAATGTGAAGTATATTATAGACAAGTGAGTTTCTTCAATATTTATAAATATTGTTATGTTATCCAGTGACAATTATTGTTTTAAGAATAGTACGTTAAATTCTATTTGAGATTTGAATGTTTATGATCTGTCATTTTTAATAAAATTAAATTGTTAAGTGAATGAATGTCACCATCATTTCAAGGAACATTGCTAAAGTTACTTGCAATTCACTTTCTTTTTGAAAGATTGCTATTTTCACTGTTTTACAGGTTTATAGGCTATGTATGATTTCTGTAATTTTGATATTCTAAGTTGACATTATTTTCTAAACCCTAGGAATATAGGGCTTTATCTTGTTTGAAAAAAGGTTCAGATTATTAAAAGTAAACTGCTTCTTTTATTGCAGTGGACCTAGAGCTGATATTTTCATTTATATCTAGTCTGATCAAAAAGAAAGAATTTAATGCAGGTTTCAGTTTTTGAAAAAAATTTACTGCTAATAGTCTGTGACAGATGCCATAGTCTTACAAAGAAATTTGTCAGCAACAGTAAAACATTACTGATACATAAAAAGGCAATTTATGTGTTAATGTAGAAAATAATAGGCTTTTCATGACATTAGTTGTTTCTAAACTTCAGTATGAGATAATCACTTGTTTGATAGCACATCCAGTATCTCATTCTCTAATGTGTAAAATTAAAAATACATTTTTAATTATTACACTTACATAGCATTCCCCCAAGAAATGGAGCAATGTGCTCAAACTTTACTGATTCCTTTATTTTCAGTACATAAACAGTTTTTATATGTGGTAAATTAGTTGTGAATATTCATTTCACTTTTATTATGTTTATATTCTAGATATGGAAATCATCCGGCCTTTTACAGGTACAAGATGAGGACTGGCAATGCTCTTCCTATGTTTTATATCTATGATTCTTATATCACCAAGCCTGAAAAATGGGCCAATCTGTTAACCACCTCAGGGTCTAAGAGTATTCGCAATTCTCCTTATGATGGGTTGTTTATTGCCCTTCTAGTAGAAGAAAAACATAAGCATGATATTCTTCAAAGTGGATTTGATGGAATTTACACATATTTTGCTACAAATGGTTTTACTTATGGCTCATCACATCAAAATTGGGCTAGCCTGAAATTATTTTGTGATAAATACAACTTAATATTTATCCCAAGTGTGGGCCCAGGATACATAGATACCAGCATCCGTCCATGGAACACGCAAAACACTCGGAACCGAATCAACGGGAAATATTATGAAATTGCTCTGAATGCAGCACTTCAGGCACGCCCCAGTTTAATTTCTATCACCTCTTTTAATGAGTGGCATGAAGGAACTCAGATTGAAAAAGCTGTTCCCAAAAGAACCAGTAATACAGTGTACCTAGATTACCGTCCTCATAAACCAGGTCTTTACCTAGAACTGACTCGCAAGTGGTCTGAAAAATACAGTAAGGAAAGAGTAACTTATGCATTAGATCACCAGCTGCCTGTTTCCTAATGCACTGATTAAAGTTTAATAGTTATCAGGATCACCTAATTTTTAAAAGTAGCTTTTGTTTTGAGTTATGGAAAGAAAACTGTCAAAATCAGTATAAACTGTTGCCTTTAAAAAATGTTTTTTTAATTCTTTATATATATATATATATATATATATATATATTTTATTGCATTTTAGGTTTTGGATTTTTTAATTCTTTACAGATAATATTGTTACCCTTCATGATACCACATTGAGAAAATGTCTAAGACAAAATTTGTGCAAATTATTCCTTATGGCATAATTTACTGCATTTCTGACTGAAATCAAAATTCTGATTTAATGACAATTGAATTTTTATTTCACCATAGATAAATGCTTGTTACCCAAAGTACTTAGCACAAGTTAAATTATACTTACATCCTAGTCCCAAAGAAATAGGATTGTGTGTATATTTGGGATAGCTATCAAAGAAAAAAAAAAAAACCCTGAAAGATAATGTACATGTTTTTTTGGTATTGTTTTAAAAAAATTTAATTAACTTTATTGTGTTAGTATTCAGATTCTGAATAACTCTTCAATAATGACAAAATTCTTAAGAATAACAAAATCATTGTAACTTCCTCTCAGTTTTGCTGTGAACCTGAAATGGCTTTAAATTAATAGTCTTATTTAAAAAAAAATTTTTTTTAATTATATAAATTAAGCCTTACTATGACCAAATTGTATTAGGAAGGCCTGCTATCTATAGCACAATGATTCATTTGCAGATTTGTGGTTACGTATAGCTTGCTAGGTGTTTTTGGCATGTTTAGTGTTTCTGCTTTACAGTGCTAAATTCTGTATTTTAGAAGCTATGGAAAGTCCCTTTATGAAAATTAATGATTGCTTCTCAGTTACTAGGGAAACAGTTGTGTCACAATTACTATGTAGATATGATGCCCAAAATGTCATTTTTAGTATATCTTGTCCATTTTTAACAATTACTATGTAGATATGATGCCCAAAATGTCATTTTTAGTATATCTTGTCCATTTTTAAGTTGTTACTATTCTATTTTTCATGTCTTTAAATCAGAGACCAAATATTTTCTAGGAAAGAAAAATGTTATTACTGTCATTAGATTGTCTTTTAATATTTTAAATTATTTTGACCAAAAGTAATAGAGAAAATTTACTTAGTATTTTAGATTTTAGAGACATGGAAATGAAAATTATTTTATATCTAGGATAAGTCCTGGAGTTTGGCTTTATGTTAAGTTTAACACTGTATAATAATGAAGAAACTAATATTTTACTTAAAAGCTAATGCTTTCAAATTTTTATGTAGTAATATCCCCATTTTATAGATCTTAGACTTTTATCATACCTATAGGTTAAAATACTTGTTATCAGTAACTTGTCATATTATGACAAGTTGATCACTTGTGTACTAAAGATAAATCTCTTTAAAAACTAAATAAAATGCACTCTATTCTTACAGTTAATGTTTATAGTAAAAAAATTAATGTATATCCTGTTACATAAATGTTATTTCTTAGGTGTTCTGTTAAGAAGAGCAATAGGATAATGCTAAAAAATAATGCCTATAAATCTTCAGAGTATTAAGTCATCCATTCAGAAACATAAACTAGCACTAAATTTATTATAAAATAGCTCATCAGATGACAAAATTTTATTTTTAAACAGTGGTTTTGACGTAAATTATGTTATTGAAGAGAGGCATTATTAAAGTTAAATTTGTTTATAATTTAGGAATTTCTCAGAGAATGATCAGGACTTAGGAAATTAATACAGTAGTAATAATCGTTATTTTCTAGGGGAAAATAAAACAATAAATCACTATACTGATATTTTGATATAACCAAGCACTTATGTAGTAATAACTATGTAGGTGTAACCTGTGGATTTTTTCTTATATCTTGTTAACTAGAATATATTATTTTAGGGATAATTTATAAGTGTCTTACCTAATACTCTTTTATAATATACCATATTTCATTAAAATTTTGTTAGTGAAGTATCTACCACAAATTTTTGTCATTGTTTATGTTGTGTATTTGAACCCACCATGACAGAAAATAAATTCTTGGAAATAGTTGTAAGATTAAGGGAAAGTCTATAAAAACGAGGTCAGCAAATTCTCAACATGGATACCACCACTTTTTGTCTCATTCCCATTATAGACTTGGCGAATCCACACAACATACTTCACCTCTAAGCTTTGTTGTGATTCCTCAACACATTACCTTAACCAGCCAGCAGTAACAGATTTCAGAGTAATCTAAAGCAGATTCTGTCTTCATGGCAAAAAGTTATTCTCAATGGAAGAATGGCATCTCATCTCATAATTACTTACTAGTTTATAATTATATTAAAACATATTTTTTTCTCCCTTTTAATAAAATAATTACAGTCATTCCTCAGTGTCTATGGAGGATTGAGTTCCAATTACCCCTGTAGATACCAAGCTCTGCAGATGCTCAAATCCCTGATACAAACTGGTATAGTAGTTGCATATAACCTATGCACATCTTCCTATATACATTAAATCATCTCTGGAGTACTTACAACACTTAATACAATGTAAATGCTATGTAAATACTATATTGGTTCGTGAATAATGACACGAAGAAAAGGTCTATATGTTTTCAGGGCAGACATTGTTTTTTTTTCAAATATTTTCAGTAGGCAATTTCTTGGCCATAGATGTAGAACCCACAAATAAGGTGAGCCAACTGCATTAGGAATTATCTCTAATAATTCTGTTAATTGTTAGAGAGGAAAGCTTTTAAAATCTTCCTCAAGTATTCATTACCACTGCCTTTACTTTTTTATTTGTAACACAGTTTAAATTGCTATGATCACAAGTAAATAAGAGCAAAGAATTTATTTAGTTCAAAAAAACTATGTTTGAATTCAATATAGGATAATAACTGTTAAAACACAAACTGGTATAATTATACAATGCATGAATCATAATGGATTCTTTTATAGGTTATTAATTTTTATTGTTTAATCAGTCTAATTATTTTGACTGTATAGAAACCAAATATTTTACCGTTTCTTTTAAGGACTAATGTTGTCAAAAACTGCTGTTTTAATGTTTACTTGAGTTGTTTAACTTTTTTTCTGTTTGATTTTAAGACTAATTAAAAATTACTATTTTTAAGACTAATTAAAAATTACTATTGATGTTTACTTGACTTGTTTAACTTTTTTTCTGTTTAAGACTAAAAATTACTATTTTGTTATATGGAATGGTTAAATTTTACCTAATAAAAACATATATGAAATACATTGTATTTTAGATGTTAAAGTCTATCATTTCTCTTTATGAAATGTCTTATTTGATTTCCAGTTAACAAATGAGAAGGAATACCCAGTCATTATTCTTTATATGTATCGTCTTTTTAGATATGCAGCACTTACAAAGTGGTATCTTTAACTGTACCTAATTTTAAAATGTATAAACTTGTGTTAAACATACACACATAACGTGCACACATAATTTTTTTTTTTAATTTGGGAGCTATTTTTCTATTTTTTTTTCCTTTGGGTATAATCATATATTAGCTCCGACATCCGTTAGGAAATTAATCTTCTCCTAAAACAGCAAAGTAACAAACTGGTAGAGAACCTATCAAGTTCATGCGCTTTTTCAAACTGACCACAGTTAGCCAGTTTAAATCTGGCTGCTCCTTAACTCTACTATGCTTCCAGAAACAGTCTTTAAAATTCTATGTTTAAATTTTGAATTACACTTTTACATCCCATAGTGAAGAAAAGCAAAATTTCAGTTATTTTTGCAAATATTTATAATTTCTAAATGAAAACTTGATGTAACCACAAGCAAAAAGGCTTTATGGCTCAAAGCATTAGTTTTTAAATATTAAAATATTAATAAAATTTAAAAATTATACTAAAAATGTTTAGTCTTTTGAAAAAGTGTACTCCAAATTAAATTTTATACTATGTTTTTATAAATCCACATAAAGACTAAATATTATTGTGGGCTTGTTGCCAGATTATTATCCTTGAGAATTTAGGTACTATTTTGGCTTAATTAACTTACAGAGACTCATTCATCCTTAGTCAAATCAAAGAACTTAGTAGTAGCAGTATTATATTCCAACTATCAATTAAGGGAGGAACATTTTTCAAAGTTGATATCTTTTGATACTTAAGGCATCAAAAGATAAAATAAGGACTAATGAACAAAAATAGTCATATATCCAAAATTTATTGAAATTAAAAAACTGGCACTTTTATATTGAATGTTCTATATTTCATTTAAAAGATAGTGAATTTTAGCCTTCTCAGATTACGTGAAATTACCAATAAATTTAACCATAAAGTCAAAAAAATCTTTAGAAAGCAAACCCCATGTCAATATGAAAGAAAAGAATAATGCTCTATGTAGTAAGGTAAAACTGCTTGTGATTCAACTTATGGTATATGATTGTATTACATGCTTTTGTATATTCGTTTTTTGAAAAGAATAGGTTAAAAATCTGAACAAAGGTCATTGTAAGCAGCACAGTGAAAATCATGAGTTACTCATTATATTTAAAATAAATAGTTGATTACAATTATGTTCTTGAGTAAGTTTTACCAAAAGCCATTATCAAAACACTTTATTGTGTTAATTTGATGAGTCTAATGGAATACAAATTTTGCCCTGAGATTGCCTTGAAAATAACAAATAAAAAAAATAAATAAAGATCTGTTTGGAAGAAATTCAGCTGAAATGCACGAAGTAAGCTTTAGAAATTTTTATGTTTGGACAGTCAGCTAAAAGAGTAGCGTGTCACAGTTTTTTAAAAAGAGGGTATTAGGCAAGATATTTACTTTTTCCACTCTGTTAAAATACTATGCATCTCTTAGGGATTAGAAAATATATTAATTAAACCCTTAATCTTGTAAAACTGAAACATTAAGAAAATACCAATTATAGATACATAGATAGAATTAAATATTGTTTGTACTTACATAAAAAAGTGTTTCCAGAGAAAGCCTCTTGAAATATTACTCTTTTTCTTGAAAAAATAATTGTTTTTTAAAGTCAGAAACCAAATAGGAACATGATTTCAAGAAATGGCATTATGGTGCATATATTTGTATATACATGAAAACAGTATAAAGGATAACAAATGCTATTTCAGTTATTTCTATCTTGAGAGGTACAGAAACTAAGAAAAATGTCATTAACCAGAGAAAATAACCATTAAATGTTGAAATTAGAAACTGAACAAATAACGTATTTTATTAACAAGTACTCTGATATCAAGAATGCATCTACCATAACAAAAAAATAAGAGTATATTCCTCATGCAGCTGGTATAGCATAAAGCCAAAATAAAATCATAGAACCATGTCATTTATTTACATAGATAGCAAAATTCTAATATGAGCAAACCAAATACCACCATGTAAAGAAAGCCTGCCATGACTTCAAGTTGAAGTCAATCCTAGATTGAAAGGAGTGCTTTAACATTAGAAAAGCCGTTAATTACATTAACAACAGACTAAAGGTAAAGTGTTGTGGTGAAGAATTGATAAAATTAAATATTTGTTCATGTTTACTCTTGGCAAATTAGAAACAGAGGAACATTTTTAACCTGAAAAAGGATATCTACCAAAAACCCTACCAGGAAGTATTATAATTAGTGATAAACTTTGCAATTTTTCTCTTTGAGACAGGGAACCAAGCAAGACTGCCCATTATGAATGCTACCTAACATTGTATTGGAGGTCCTAGCCACTGCAGTAAAGCAGGAATGAATTAGTGAATGAAATAATTTTTATGTATAAAATTCAAAATGTACAAATAAATTAGAGTATTAGCAAGTGTTATGTACAATCTTATAAAGAAATCAGTTAAAAAACCTCACAAAGTTCCCTTGTGAAGTTTAAAATCAAAAGGAAGTTTAGATCAAAAATATTTTTTGCATATACTAAATTTATATTTATTGAATACTGCTTTTCTGTATATCATTTGTAATTGCCCAGACTTTAATATTAGCCACATGGCAGAATATTCAGTCATTAATATTAAAATAGAACAGCCTAATCTCTGATTTTATGTAAAAAATTAGCTGCAATTATGATTGTTTACTAAATTCTTTAAAATTTTATTTGCAGTAATATTTAACGTACATTATTAAAAATTGCTCTTATTCGGTATCTTATCAGAAAAATAGTGACAATTATATGAACAGCTAAGCTCAAACTCTATTTTTTTTTACGTTTTAGTATGTGTAAAATAATGCGACACTGGTAATACAACACTGTTTTTTCATTTTATTCCTTGATTTATTCTTAGAGTTTACATATAGTTTCCTTGTTAGTAGAATATATGCACTGTCTTTGCAAAAGGCATTTGAAGTGTTTTTCTACAAAAGGTAAATATTACAAAATTAATAAATAATGATGGGTGAATTTTTTTTTAAGAGCATGGTGGTGTATATGGTTGAGTACATGTTTGTAGTTGAGCTTCCTGATAGTAGTACAAGAGGCTATATGGCTGTTCTTGCCAGAAAAGAAGCACTTCTTTTTCCATTGGAGGCAAACTTTACTTTTTCAATACATTTTAACATAAATTTCTCAAGTATAAATTTTACCTAGGATCAAAAATGCAAATGGCTGTAGGAACCTGCAGAGAATGTAAGTGAATTCATCAGATTTAAGACCTTAAATAGTCCCAGGGACTGTGGACAACTCTCACCTAAAAGGAGTGCTCAGCAGCTCCTGTCAACATTGCCCTTTGTTGCTATGGGTCCCTAAAATGAGGAAGTACATCTTCCTGTTTGTCTCTAAATTTTTCTGATTATAATATGGTCAAATATTATAAAATATTTTTTAAATGTTCGCTGGTGGATCAGCTAATGGATCACTAATAAGTCACTAATTTGTGACCTGTGATACAAAGAAAGTAAAACTGTTATGAAAAATGGCCTCAACATTTTGTAACATTGAGAGGGGAATTTCTTATGATGAGTCATTGTATGGTGTCTTGAATAAATTCTAAGCATATAACAATAAAAGACAAGTCAGTGAAAATGGATCCACGAGGGACTCTGTTTTGGGGATAATTTTCTTCAGCTGTTGTCTGATACAAAATCATAGATTAAAGCATCTAAAGAAGTGAGCTAGATGAATATCTCTGAGCTAATCATCTCTATTATTCTTTCTAATTTGGCTTTTGAGTAGCTGATTTGAATTAATTTATATTCACTGAGAAGGACCTGGAATGCATTTATTCTATGTTGCTTATTAGTTACGGATTCTTTTTTTTTTTTTTTTTTTTTGAGACGGAGTTTCGCTCTTGTTACCCAGGCTGGAGTGCAATGGTGCGATCTCGGCTCACTGCAACCTCCGCCTCCTGGGTTCAAGCAATTCTCCTGCCTCAGCCTCCCAAGTAGCTGGGACTACAGGCACGTGCCACCATGCCCAGCTAATTTTTTGTATTTTCAGTAGAGACAGGGTTTCACCATGTTGACCAGGATGGTCTCGATCTCTTGACCTCGTGATCCACCCGCCTCGGCCTCCCAAAGTGCTGGGATTACAGGCGTGAGCCACCGCGCCCGGCCACGGATTCATTTTTTTTATGCCTGCCAAGTGAATAGAAGAAAACTATTAGTATCTGGGTTTAGTTTCAGCCTCCACTTTTGCAAACTACTTTTTGCCCTTTTGCTGCCTGCTTTTGCCTGC
>PVKV010032297.1:0-20011 GCA_004027835.1 Alouatta palliata
GTGTGTGTGTGTGTGTGTGTGTGTGTGTCTGTGTGTGTGTGTCTCTGTGTGTGTGTGTGTGTGTGTGTGTGTGTGTATACACATAGTAAAACATCAGTCAGCCTTAAAAGGAAGGAAATTCCAACACATACTACAACATGGACGACCCTTGAGGGCACCGTGAGCAGTGGAACAAGGCAGCCGCAGACAGCCAAGTCCTGCATGACCCCATTTACTTGAGGTCCCCAGAGGAGTCACATCACAGAGACAGAAAGCAGGAAGGTGGGTGTAGGGGCCAGGAGCAGCAGGGAGTGAGTTTAATGGGGACGGAGATAAAAAGCTCTGGACTAGCTGCACAACAATGTGGATTTACTTAACACTAAGGAGCCGAACATCTAGAAATGGCTGAGACCATCCATGCTGTGGGGTGTTTCACTGAAGAATTTCCCTGGCTCCAAGGACCTCATCACTGAGCAAGGGTAAGAGGCAGGTGCTGATGAGAGCAGTGGGCACTGGACACTTGCCCTGAGGTTGATGTTTCCAGGCAGGTCTCATGGCCACCAGGATAGCACCCAGTCCTTGGCTCTCTGTGGAGCCTCCTCTCCCATGCCCTGGGGTGACCCAGTTCCAACAGATGGATGGCACCTCCACGTGACCCGAAGAAGCGCTCTTGGTGAATGTGTGCATGTGACTTGCTGGGAATGTGTTTCCAAATGTACCCAGAGAGAAACAGAATACATTTTAGAGATTCTTCTAAGTCTTAGGACTGACACTATACCCAGACGCTGTGGTCACTGTCTCCTGAGACTTCGCCGAGCCTACAGACTTTGAGGAAGTCTGAGAACCAGCAACGTCATCCCAACATTGCCGAGTCATCTCCCAGGAACCAGGACACCTCTTTTTGGCTGGAGAGACTTTCGCTGGACAGAAAAGTGGTTCCCTCACCATCAAGGTGCTGAGCAGCTAGGTGCCCTACCCAAGCTGCCTGAATTCTCCAAGGCTGGAACTCAGAACCATGTATGTGTCTGAGGTGTGGATTCTTCTGTCTCTGCTCTGCCCACCTTTTCCACTTCCTCGGCAACACCACAAGAGTGACTCACATCACCCGGCCCCGGCCAGAGGCCTGGCACTGATGGGTTTGCCCTGGGGAGCCCCTGGGGGCAGGAAGATCTTGATGCAGGGACGTTCAGAAAGTTTTGGACACTCCACAGGACACCTGTGCCTGGAGCCAGCCCATCCCATGAGGGGTCGGTCGGGTGCATATGAACCCCTCATCTACTTGAAAGTGTGGAACAATCTGCAGGAGGCAGTCGGGAACCAGTTTCCTAACGAGAGAGAGAACAAGACAGGAAAGTGGATGGTGAGTGTTAGTGGGAGTCAGGTTTGTCAGAAATTGAGTTACTTACCCCTTCTCCTTACCTTAGACAAACTGAGGCGAAAAGCAGTTTGTCTTAGCTGTACAAAAATCTTTTTTTTTTTTTTTTTTGCAAACTTCACTCACCCATGTATTCATTTATGAATCAAATGTTTTCTAGGGCCTTGTGCTGGGTTAGGGACCCCCAGAAGAAAGTGACGTGGGGTCCTTCCTTCCTCAAGCCACAGACAACATTAACGAGCATTGATGCAGCTGCAAAACCACCCCTCTCCAAATGCACGTTTCAATCAACAGGGCCGAAAGTGTGGCGGTGGAGAGATCCTGCAGCCACAGGGTGAGATGTGATGCCCAGGAAAGGGCAGCTGGGACCAGTGAGTTTGTGCGTCTGCAGGCTGGGTCCCCGTGTGCTCCACACCCTCCTCCCGGGCAGCTCCCTCACCCACAAGATGGGGCTTTGAGAGGGCCAAGTCAACCCCAGTGCAGCCACCAGCGGGCTGATTGATAAGACAGGACTAATGCGAGGACACTGTGTTTTAAAGATTTAATTGGAAATCAAAATGTAAATTTGGGAAACAGGAAATGAGACCAGGAGGAGCCAGAAGTTCCGTGTTTGGTGGACGCAGGGCTCCTGACAGTGCAAAGCTAGGCACGAAGGGAAGAGGACACAGCGTGGAGCATGCAAGGTGGCCGCCTCGGCTTGCGTTGTGGATTTCTCATGTTCTACTTTATACTTTCTGTATTTTCTAATACGAGCATTCTTGTGATACAATAAGGAGGGCATTACAAAGAAAAGAATCATAAACTTTTTTTAAATAATGACAAAAAATGTGTTCAAAGAAGTGACAAGTGTAGCCCCTTCGTGTTGTGAAAAACCTCCATGCATGGCGAGCTTCTGAGTCCCTCTCTCTGTGGCCAAATAAATAAAGGTCCTTAGTGTTTTAGAAGGTCAGCTGGACCCCTACCGTTCGTATTCTTATGCATCGATGTAAACCTTGCATTCCACCTAAGGCTTGTACACATCACTGTGCTTGGCTCCGAAGCGGCCCAGAGAAAGTCTGGATGTTTCAGGGTCTTTAAAAGGAGTGGAGTGACAAATCTCGTGGTCCATACACACAGCCCATTTAATGGTTATGTTTCAAAAACATTCTGAATCACTGAGCTTGAGAATGAAGTGACTCAAGGTGTAACATTTTTACTGGGCAGTCTAACAAAATTCTAAGTCTCCATGAGAGTCTAAATGGACCCCTTCTCTCAGCCAACGGCAGTCTGAAGTTAATCTGAAAATCTCCTTCAGGCCATCATGGAACGTGGGGTCAGACATGCCTCATTATATCCTCCAACCACTGGAACTCAGGAAAAACTGGCCAGCATGAACATCAGTACAGACCTTAAGCCTGAGAGGAAGAATTTACAGTTTCTTGTCTCTGCAGCCTGCTACATGGAGGCTTCGTCTGCATGAGAAAACCTTGGTTTCCACAACCCCTTATTTTAGCCCAGATACTGCCTTCCTATGGATTCTAAGTCTTTAGATAATAACAACTCTTTCAGCCATTGCCAATCAGAAAACTGTTGAATCCACCTGTGACCTGGAAGCCCCCACCCCGACCCCCTGCCTTCCCGTTGTCCCGCTTTTCCAGACTGAAGCAATGTGCACCTGACATGCACTGATCGATGCCTTACATCTCCCAAGAATGTATAAAGCTGTAGGCCAATCACCTTAGGCACATGTTTTCAGGACCTCCTGAGACTGTGTCTCAGGCCATCGTCGCTAATATTGACTCAGAATAAATCTCTTCAAATATTTTACAGATTTTCACTCTTTAGTCGATAAGGTGTTCCTGCTTCTTGGGCTCCAAGTTGGCCGTGAATAGCCTTGGAAGCTCTGCCTTTGGGTGATGGCTCCAAATCGCTCATCCCCATCACAGAGCACGAGGACAGGTGTGTGGCCCAGTGCCCAGCCTCCTCCCTGCACGCAGTCCAAGCAATGCGTCTCAGACAAGCACCTACCACTGCCAGCTTTAGATGCCCATAGAGGAGCCAGGCCCATCTGTGAACAGCAAACTCACTTCCAGCCAGAGCCATGGCTTACACTGGATTCCTGCTAGGTCTACCTGCCTGGCCACATCACCAGCTCTGGCCATGTCAGATACTCCATGTCCTGCTGCCTGGGCTGTTGGGGGGTCCTGCTGCTGTCCCTCAGGAGGCAACCTTGCTGTCTCTCCTAGGTGGTTCCCAGGGTTGACAAAGACACTAAGGACAGGATTGGAAAGAGGTGAAGGAGGATATGTGGGGCCCTTGCCCCGTGCAGCACTCCCCATCCCCCACCCAAGACCACCTGCACTCCAGCAGCCCAATGTTGTGTCCCTAGCAGCGGGCCTGGAGTGGCTTGGGTGGGGACCTCAGCCATCCCCTCCTTCCCACCTTCTATTAGTCCATTTTCACACTAATAATAAAGACATACCCAAGACTGGGCAATTTACAAAAGAAAGAAGTTTAATGGACTCACAGTTCCACGTGGCTGGGAAGCCTCACAATCATGGCAGAAGGCAAACAGGAGCAGGTCATGTCTTACATGGATGGCCGCAGGCAAAGAGAGAGCTTGCAGAGGGAAACTCCCCCTTACGAAACCATCGGATCTCATGATACTTATTCACTATCACCAGAACAGCATGGGAAAGACCTGTCCCCATGATTCAGTTACCCCCCATTGGGTCCTTCCCACAACATGTGGGTATTCAAGATAAGATTTGGGTGGGGACTCAGCCAAACCATACAATTCTGCCCCTGGCCCCTCCCAAATCTCATGTCCTCAAATTTCAAAACCAGTAGTGCCTTCCCAACAGTCCCCCAAAATCTTAACTCATTTCAGTATTAACTCAAAAGTCCACAGTCCAACGTCTCATCTGAGACAAGGAAAGTCTTTCTGCCTATGAGCCTGTAAAGTCATAAGAAAGTTAATTAGTTCCTAGATACAATAGCAGTACAGGGATTGGGTAAATAAAACTATTTCAAATGGGAGAAACTGGCCATAACAAAGTGGCTACAGGCCCCCTGCAAATCCAAAATCCAATGGGGCAGTCAAATCTTAAAGCTCCAAAATGATCTCCTTTGATTCCATGTCTCACATCCAGGTCACATTGATGCAAGAGGTGGGTTCCCGTGGTCTTGGGCTGCTCCACCCCTATGGCTTCTGAGGATACAGCCTCCCTCCCAGCTGCTTTCATGAGCTGATGGTGAGGGTCTGCAGCTTTTCCAGGGACACAATGCAAGCTGTCCATGGATCTGCCATTCTGGAGTCTGGAAGACAGTGGCCTTCTCACAGCTCCACTAGGCAGTAACCCAGTAGGGATTTTGTGTAGGGGCTCCAACCCCACATTTCCCTTCTGCACTGCCCTAGCAGAGATTCTCCATGGGGGCCCCATCCCTACAGCAAACTTCTGCCTGGGCATCCAGGCATTTCCATACAACCTGTGAAATTTAGGTGGAGGTTCCCAAACCCCAATACTTCTGAGCACTCACAGGCTTAACATCATGTTGAAGCTGCCAAGGCTTGGGGCTTGCACCCTCTGAAACCATGGCTTGAGCTCTATGTTGGCCCCTTTCAGATATGGCTGGAGCAGTTGAGATTCAGGGTACCAAGTTCCTAGACTGCACACAGCACAGGGACCCTGGGTCTGGCCCACAAAAACACTTTTTCCTCCGAGGTCTCCAGACCTGTGATGGGAGGGGTTGCTGTGAAGAATTCTGACATACTCTGGAGACATTTTCACCATTGTCTTGAGGATTAATATTTGACTCCTTGTTACGTATGCAAATTTTTGTGGTTGGCTTTAATTTCTCTTCAGAAAATGGGTTTTAGTTTTGTATCACATTGTCAGGCCACAAATTTTCTGAACTTTATGCTCTGTTTTCCTTATAAAACTGAATGTCTCTAACAGCAACCAAGTTACCTCTTGAATGCTTTGCTGCTTATAAATTTCTTCTGCCAGATACCCTAAATCATCTCTCTTAAGTTCAAAGTTCCACAAATCTATAGGGAAGGGGGAAAATGCCACCAGTCTCTTTGCTAAAACATAACAAGAGTCACCTGTGCTGCAGTTCCCAACAAATTCCTCATTTCCCTCGGAGACCCACCTCAGTGTGAACTTTATTGTGCATATCATCATCAGCATTTTGGGCAAAGCCATTCAACACGTCTCTAGGAAGTTCCAAACTTTCCCACATTTTCCTGTCTCCTTCTGAGCCCTCCAAACTGTTCCACCCCTTGCCTGTTACCCAATTCCAAAGTCACTTCCACATTTTCAGGTATCTTTTCAGCATCACCCTACTCTTTGCACTACCAATTTACTATATTAGTCCATTTTCACATCACTGATAAAGACATACCTGAGATTGGGCAATTTTAAGGAAGAGGTTTAATGGACTTACAGTTTCACATAGCTGGGGAGGTCTCACAATCATGGCAGAAGGCCAAAGGCATGGCAGACAAGAGAGGTGAGCGTGTGCAGGGAAACTCCCCCTTATATAACCATCAGATCTTGCGAGACTTATTTACCATCACAAGAACAGCATGGGAAGTCCTGCCCATATAATTCAATTACCTCCCACTGGGTACCTCCCACAATACATGGGAATTCAAGATGAGATTTGGGTAGGGACACAGCCAAACGATATCACACCTCATTTCACATTTATCTCATCACAGCAGACTCCAAAGCAGGAGGCCAAGCCTAGCAGTGCAGTATGACAGGTACAGGAAAAGAAAGCCTCCCTGCAGCATCCAGCCATGTGCCCTGCCCTGTGGCTGCAATGCTGCAGGGCCTCTCCCTACCTCTCTGGTCCTGACAGGATTGGAGCCTCAGCCCTTGCAGGGCACAGCACCTCTGCTGGAAGCTCTGCTCCAGTGCAGTCTTGCAGACACCAGCCTGGACTCAGCCATCTATCAGGACTGGCCTGGCTGACCCCAACTTCACTATGAATGGGTGTCTCCAGATGAATGACCCCATTAGGGATGAGACAGTCCACTGGAAACTGGACTTATGGCTTCCCTGTCTCCAGGGTCACAGTTGCCCCGTGTGAAGTCCCATGCCTTCCCTTAACAACGGCTTTATTTGTTTGCCCTGTCTACTGACTGCGGCTTTTGTCTTTCAGCCTAATTTCTGCCCAGCCCTTGACAGAGGCATGGGAGAGTGCTTTGCCTTATCTGAACCTGGAGTTGGACCTAGAGATGTGGAAGTCTCTGAAGCTTGTGAGCTGCCCTTTCCTCTCTGCCATAGCTTATCTGAGCTTGGGGGAATGTCTGCTCTGATGGGAAGGGATTCAGAAAAGCTTCTGACTCATTTCCTGTCCTGTCCTCATGACTCTTGCAAAGCTGAGGTGTTACAGCTGCCAGGGAGGCTGAGACTGCTTCCCTCAGCCCTTACCTTGCTGTATTAGTCCATTCTCATCCTACTAATACATATCGAGACTGGGTAATTTATAAAGGAAAAAGGTTTAATTGGCTCACAGTTCAGCCTGGCCGAGGAGGCCTCAGAAAACCTACAATCATAGCAGAAGGTGAAGGAAATGTGTCCTTCACATGGCAGCAAGGAAGGAGAAGTGCTGAGCACAAAAGGGGAAAATCCCTTAGAAAACTATCTGATCTTATGAGAACTCGCTCATGGTCACAAGAACAGAATGAAGGTAACCACTCTCATGATTAAATTACCTCCCACTGGGTCTCTTCCATGACACATGGGGTTTATGGGAACTACAATTCAAGATGAGGTATGGGTGGAAACACGGCCAAATCATATCATACCATCCCTGGCCCATCCCAAATCTCATGTCCTCACATTTCAAAACACAATCATGCCCTCCCAACAGTCCCCCAAAGTCTTACGTCATTCTAGCATTAACACAAAAGTCCAAATCAAAGCCTCATTGAGATAAGGCAAGTCCCTTTTGCCTATTAACCTGTAATATCAAAAGCAAGTTAGTTACTTCCCAGATGCAGTGGGGATACAGGCACTGGGTAAATGTCTCTGTCCCAAATGGAAGAAATTGGTCAAAGCAAAGGGGCTACAGACCCCATGCAAGTCTGAAATCCAACAGGGCAGTCATTAAAAGTTAAAGTTCCAAAATGATCTCCTTTGACTCCATGTCTCACATGTACGTCATGCTGACGTAAGAGGTGGGCTCCTATGGCCTGGGGTAGCTCTGCCCCTGTGGCTTTGCAGGGTACAGCTCCCCACCCCAGCTGCTTTCATGGCTGGCATTGAGTGTCTGTGGCTTTTCCAGACACGTGGTGCAAGCTGGCAGTGGATCTACCATTCTGGGGCCAGGAGGAGGGTAGCCCTCTTCTCACAGCTCCACTAGGCAGTTTCCCAGTGGAGACTGTGTGAGGGCTCCCACCCCACATTTCCCTTTCACACTGCTGTAGCACACGTTCTCCATCAGGCCTCCACCCCTGCAGCAAACTTCTGCCTAGACATCCAGGCATTTCTACAAATCCCCTGCAATCTAACAAGAGGTTCTCAAACCTCAGTTCTTGACTTCTGTGTTTCTGCAGGACCAGCACCATGTGTAAGCCTCTAAAGTTTGGGGCTTATACCCTCTGAGGTGATAACCTGAGCTGTACCTTGGCCTCTTTTAGCCACAGCTAGAGCTGAAGCATCTGGAAAGTAGGGCACCATGTCCTGAGGTGGCACAGAGCGGGGGGGGGGCACTGGGCCCAGCCCAGGAAACCATTTTTCCTTCCTAGGTCTATACGTCTGTGATGGAAGAGGCTGCTATGAAGGTCTCTGACATGCCCTGGAGACATTTTCCCCAGTGTCTTGGTGATAAACATTTGGCTTCTCATTACTTATGCAAATTCACACAGCAGGCTTCAATTTCTACCTAGAAAACAGGGTTTCCTTTTCTATTGCATCACCAGGCTGCAAATTTTCCAAACATTTATGCTCTGCTTCCTCTTGAATGCTTTACGGCTTAAAAATTTCTTCTGCCAGATACCCTAAATTATCTCTCTCAAGTTCAAAGTGTCAGAGATCTCTAGGGCAGGGGAAAAATGCTGGCAGTCTCGTTGCATAGCAAGAGTGACCCTTACGCCCATTCCCAACAAGTTCCTCATCTCCACTTGAGACCATCTCATCCTGGACTTCATTGTCCATATCACTACCAGCATTTTGGGCAAAGTTATTCAAGAAGTCTCTAGAAGTTCCAAACTTTCCCATATTTTCCTATCTTCTTTTGAGCTCTCCAAACTGTTCCAACCTCTGCCTGTTACCCAATTCCAAAGTCACTTCTACATTTTTGGGTATTCTTGTAGCAGCACCCCACTCTCTGCAGTACCTATTTACTATATTATTCCATTTTCATGTTGCTAATAAAGACATACCTGAGACTAGGTAATTTACAAGGAAAAGAGGTTTAATTGACTCACAGTTCAGCATGGCTGGGAAGGCCTCAGGAAACTTACAATCATGGAAGAAGGGGAAGCAAACACGTCCTTCTTCACATGATGGCAGGAAGAGGAAGTGCAGAGCAAAGGGGGAAAAGCCCCTCATAAAACCATCAGATCTCATGGGAACTCACTCACTTCACAAGAACAGCAGCATGGAGGTAACCACCCCCATGATTAAATTACCTCCCACTGGGTCCCTCTCAGAACATGTAGAGATTATGGAAACTACAATTCAAGATGAGATTTGGGCGGGGACATAGCCACACTGTGTCACTTGGGTCAAAGCTTCATAGGCTGCTGAGGCTTTACTAGGCTGGGACCCACAGAGGCCAGGACCCACCCTGTGGGTCTGTGGGAGAGAAATTAGGGCTTTCCCTTGGTGACAAAACTATATGGCACAAAACCAGGGTTAGAGGTAAGAGGGGCCCATGAGCTCCCAGCCTGGTTGTCTCAACCTGAAGAGCAGGGCTTGTGCGTCTTGCTCAGATGACCGCTACAGGGACAGTGCTGTACTGAGGCGAGAGAGGGGCATGGCCGCTGCATCAGTGCACAAAGCCCTGCCTGGGTCTCTGCCTTCACCGTCCTGAAAGTCTTAACAACCTTGGACAAGGGGCCCTGCATTTTCATTTTGCACCAGGCTCTGGGAATTATGTAGCTGGTCCTGATCAGATTTTCTCTGTGTCTGAGAGAAAGTCCCACTGGTGCAAAACTTAACTGAAAGAACAACTGGACCAGCAGCGATCAAGGGTAGAGTTGTGCCCTGGGGGCACATTGCCAGTGTCTGCAGATATTTTTGGCTGCCCCTGCTGTTCAGTGGGATGCAGCCAGGGATGCTGTGAAACTGTCTACAAGGCACAGCAGTCTCCAGCAACAGAGTCATCCCACTCCAAGTGTCAATACTGCTGAGGCTGAGGCTGGGGAACCGTGGGTTAGAGCAATGTATGCAGCCTGGGCAGCTGCAGAACTGCTTATGAGTCCAATCAAAGGAACCGGCGCTGTCCAGAGGAGGCTTCCCAGCATGAGGAGGGGCTAGAATTTAACCAGAGTCCGGCAAAAAGAAAATCTTCCCGAGACACCAAGCCCCCCTTCCTCCTGAGAGTACAGGCCATAAACCAGACAAAACCTGCATTCTGCAGAAGGAACGCCCTCTGAGACCGGGTGGGTTGCAGCGTGGCCGAAACATACATGCATTTGAAGAAGCAGCCGCCCCCGGGGAGGTCATTCTGGAACCACACTGCAGACAGAGGCCGCGAGAAGGGCCGCCAGGCCGGCGGGGGAGGAAAACTCGCCGTGTCTGTGTCCTCTGCCACAGAGTTAGAAATCAAAATTTTATGAGTGTGACAAGCAGATGGTCAAAACCACGCCGATGTGCCAGGTGTTTTAATGAGCCCGGTCCCCAAGTCAGCAGGCACCCCGGAGGGCGGCATTCCTGGAGTTACCTAGGTTACTCCACCGAGGCAGCCCTGGGCGGCGAGGCCTCAGGTGAAAACCTTGAAAAGCGGCTCGGGCATTAGCATGACAAAGGCCGCCACCTGGGGCGGCTGTGGCCCGGCCTCCCGGCTGCCAGGACAGACGCTGTTGTTGTTTGTCTGTGTTTTGTTCGTCTTAAAGAACATCCTGAAGATGTTTGCTGGGGCTGGTAACCAAGCAGCAAGAGTTTATGCTCAAAATAGACATTGTTTGTAATTTTTCACCCCAGTTACCCTAGAAATTTCTCAAATGATTTCTTTATAGGAACAGACGCAGGACTCCATCCCACCCCCCACTGGCCCGGCTCCTTAGAGGGATAATGAGCTGGGCCCCCTCAGCCTCCTTCCCACTGATTACTGTTTATTAAGCGTCCGCGAGGAGCGGGCCCTGTTTTCCCTCAGCCTTTTTTATCTCCTAATGTGTGTGTGTGCCATGCAGATTAGGATAGGAAAATGCTAATTTACACTGCACAGCAAGCTGCCCAGAAAGCCCGATCTGCACAGACCGGTAAGCCCGGGGGCGGCGCAGGGGCGCCAGGAGAGGCAGAGACTGGCCCCCAGGCCCCAAGGCAGCAGAACTGGGGTAGGTGGTGTAGACGGTTCAACATCGTTCAAATGGTGCATTCCTAAAACGGGGCTGGTGTGGAAGCTCCAGGCATGCTGTCTTATACTGGCACCTCTCAGCCAGCAGGGCTCCTCTGGACACCACGGGTACCCCAGGCTGGACAGGGCGCTTCTTAGGAACCTGTCTCCACTACTTTGTCCCCAGATCTGTGAACTCACTCGCTGGAGGGTCAGGGCCGCAGAGAGACCGAGGAGTTCATTCAGGTTCTCACGGTCACCTTCCTGGAACCCTTGAAGGAAACACAAGGGTGACACGCTGGAGATGCCAGAACCCCGCATGTGATCTCCAGGGTAACTCCTTAACCGAAACCACCACCAGGATAATCCCTTATCCAAAACCACAGCCAGGGTAACTCCCTAGCCAAAACCACCCAGTGCTCCCTTCACACAGCAGAACTCGGGGGAGGATGTGGTCATTTACATTTTTAACTCATTGGAATGTGGAGAGTCTCTGTGAGCTGAGTCAAGGCTTTGAAGAGAACAGCCACAGCTGGTGCAGGTAAAGGAGGAAGGGACTGAGCTCAGGGTGTGTTAGGGAACTGGCCTTTCTGGATGCAAACAGCCTCTGACAGACAACGGGGGATCAGAGCCGGGCAGCAAAGCACAGCTTGCTCCTGCAGCACCAAATTTCCAGTGAAACGAAGACTCAGAGTCAGAACGGGCTGCGGAGACCCTGTGGCCCTGCCCTCTCATCAGCGCACCCGGAGATGATGAGCTCCACCAGACTGTCAGGAGCCCTCCTCAGCTCCGCCGACCCTCACCCGCGGGGACAGAGCGTTCACTCCTCCCGCCCACTCCTCGGTGGAAATGGGATGAAACAGACAGGCAACATGTGGCCGTGCTCTCTCCTCAGCGCACCCGGAGATGAGCTCCGCCAGACTCTCAGGAGCCCTCCTCAGCCCCCTTGACTCTCACCCGCGGGGACAGAGCGTTCACTCCTCCCGCCCGCTTCCCGCGGAAGAGTCTCAGGTCTCATTTCGGTTAAACTCCCCTCCACCTAACTCCACCCCAACCCTGGGCTATGGCTTTGAGCTGTCAGTTTTGTGTTAGATACAGAATTAACGTTTTGTCAACGAAACAAGTCAAAGTGCAAAATATTTGAAGAGATTTATTCTGAGCCAAATGTGAGTGACCATGGCCTGTGACACAGCCTAGGAAGTCCTGAGAACGTGAGCCCAAGGTGGTCGGGGTGCAGCTTGGTTTTATAAATTTTAGAAAGACGTGAGACTTCAATCCAATACATTTAAGAAATACATTGGTTCGGTTGAGAAAGGCAGGATGACAAATTGATTCTCATTTTGAATCAATATGTATGCACCACTTTTTATTAAGAAGCTAATTGGTATATTAAGGAGAGGCCTCCAGGCTACAGGTAAATTAAAAAATTTTCTGGTTCATAATTAGCTGAGTCTATCTAAAGACCTGGGTTCAATGGAAAGCAATGTCTGGGTTAAGAAAAGTAGTTGTGGAGACTGAACTTCTTATTGTGCAGATGAAGGGGTCAGGTAGCAGGCTTCAGAGAGAGGAGACCGTAAACGTCTCTTATCAGATTTCAGGTCCGTTTGATGTTCTCCCCAGAGAGGTCTAATGAGGCCTGTCCGGCCCCCACTTCCTGTCATTGCCTGAACCAGTCTTTCAGGTTAAATGTTTAAGAGTGCCCTGGCCGAGGAGGAAGCCCATTCGGATGGTTGGGGGGCCTCAGAATTTTATTTTTGGTTTACAGTTTATTAAATCTGTGCTAGTGCATTTAATTCAGGCCATGAAAATTTCTTTAAAATTGGGGTTAATGTGCCACTTTCTCTTAGGTGAAGATGTAGCTATTTTGGAGAAATGTGAATGAATGCTCAGAACAGGTGAGTCCGATACAGCGTCTTAAGTCTCACCTGCAGTTGCAATACAAGGCGCCGATTGTTTTTTAAAAATTTGATATTTTAAGTTATCTGTAATCAAAAATATTTTGGCACCAAACGTGTTCCTCTTTCTTATAATCCATATTCTATGTTCAAAAAGTGGTTGAATTCACATTTTCCAGAAGAGAAATTCCATGAGAAGAACGTTGTGGTTCTTAGGTCCTAAAACAGTATCTGATACCTAAAAATCACTGGAGAAACATTGTTGGATGCGTAAACATACCAGACCCGTGGCACACACATGCGCACCACACACAATGTGTCGTCTGCTCCGTAACGCTTCCATTACTGGTGTGCTGGGATGGTGTAAAGAGTGATACAACCTGCCCAACACACTTTGTGTAGATTTTTACGGAATGTAAGTGGCTCTTTGACTAATTCTAAAGTTTATTCTAAAAGAAATGTAGCTATAAAGTTGCTTCTCATGTATCATCAAGTGAAAAGACTAGCTCGCACAGTAGAGCTAAGTATCATCATAAATTGCTTTAAAAATGTAGACACACACTCCTAGAACATTGGAAGAATATGCACCCGAGTGTTGGCAGTCAAGATTCCCCCTAATTCTGTGTCGTGATATGTACATTTTCTCATTTTGAGTCAGTATGTATGCAGCACCCTTGCGTTAGGAAGCTAATGGGTACTTTTTCCCGGGAGTGTTTTGTTCTAGAGCAGGAACCCTCACCTGTCAGACATCCGAATCCCCTGCATGCTGCCTGCGCAGGTTCCCGCGAATTCCCTCAGTGGGCGTAGGTTCGCCCCAGGCTGGGGCTCAACCGAGGTCATCGGCCCACACGCTCGTAAGCCCGAGTATCTGCTGCGCACAGCCGCCCAGGGGCCGGGACCGCGCCTCCTGGAGCCCTCGCCTCTCTCCTGGCTGCGTACAAAGGACAGTGAGAAAGAGCACAAGGAGCTGCTGCTTACCGTGGCACCCAGGGCCGGAGGGAGGAAATGCGTTCCAGCAGTACGGTCAGGGCAGTGAGGTGAGGCCGAAGCGGCACTGAGGGGATTCCCTGAGGGACTGGGGAAGGTCTCCGTGCGTCCTGCAGAAGGTCAGCGCCTCCTGGGGTCTCTGACTCCTGGCACCAGGGATATGGCACCCTTGCTGGCACCTTGGAGCTGGGGCTCCCTGATGGCTAGTTCTGTGTAGCTGAAGGCTTCCCCTATTCCGTGACCTGGAACGGGAAAGCAGAGGGATGAAGGACAGAGGGAATAAGGAGGGAGGAAGCTGGCAGGAGCTGAAACAACCTCGCCAACATGTTTTTGGGTTCCAGGCCTCGGAATGCAGTGCTAAGACAAACTCCTGGCCTCCATGGGGGAACAGATATCAACTGGCCATTTGCATGATTGATTATTTAACCACAATTCTAACAAGTGCAACTGAGGATAGGCACAGGGCCTGAAGCGGTGCCAGGCAACATGCCTAGCCGAGGCTGGGACTGGGCTGAGATCTGAGATTGGGAAGTCCAAGTGTGTCCTGAGGTGCTTATCTCTGCCTGCAGGAGTGCCTGTGAGAAAGAAAAAGGAACTGCGGGTTCCCTCCATGAACTCCCACAGCCCTGCCCAGTGAGGCCGGCTGGGTCTGCCCGACAACTGAGCCAGCCCATCTGCCCCGGGAGCTCTCTCTTCCCTGCACATGGGGGCAGGCAGGGGAGAGGTCAGAGGCCGGTGCACGAGGTCCTGGCTGCACAAGAGGCTTCCCTGAGGGAGGAAGCTGCTCCCTTCCACAAAGGTCTCTCCAAAGGACCTTCCTAATTTGCTACTGGCAGAGAGACAAACAACACAGTGGCCATGCCAACAAGAGAGAGAGGCCAACGGAAACCACAGGCCACGCCGCGAGGTGGTGGGGAAGACGGCTCGGGCTTGCTTGTCCTTTTACATGGTGAAAACTAGAACAGCAGCTTTCGTCAGGCCAAAACGGGATGGAAAGGACAGAGGGAACATGGCACAGGATAGCACCTGAGGCCAGGAGATGAGCAGTAAAGCCAGGACGGGGAGAGGACGTGTGTAGCCGGCATTCAGGACGCAGAGAGCAGACAGGGCCTGGGGAGCGCAGAGGGTTCCAGCCTCATCTGTCACATCACCAAGTTCCTGTTTTACCCTCGCTTCTAAGCAGCAGCTAAATGAGCAGAGTGAACACTTAGAAAGATCATGCCACAGGAGGCTATGAACAGAGCCAGTGAGAGACGAGGAAAACATGCGTCTCAAGGAGACCTCCCTCTCTTTTGCTCTAACGGCTGTGACACAAGCAGGGAGGAAGGATCCACAACAGAAAGGCATACTTAAAATATGATTTTCAGTTTCCTTCTCTCACAACTGGGTAAACATGATCATTCACCAAGGCAGAGAACAGAGAGGAGTCTACATAGGAAAATGGTCATTATCGAAAACCGAGGTGAAGGAGTGTCAGCCGAGCTCTGGAGCCCAGGCACACATGGGAACATTGCTAGGCACAACAGCAAAGTTGTTGAAGACCTAGCATCTACCTTGGCCCTGAAACAGACACAGGAATGGCTCTGTCTCCCAGAGTTCTTCACAATCAGACTGCAGAGCTGTTTGGAAAGAACTTTGGGTAAATACAGAACCAACAGGTCCATCGTCTCCATATGTGGCCATGGCTATGGGGTGAAAGATGGTCACTGACGGTGACAGAAGGAATGGGTGGTGGCAGGGAGGATCACAAAATGAGGCCTACACCAATGTCCACATCGTGGAATGCTGTGGTAGCCTTTTGGGTAAGATCAGATGCAAAACAGATGCCAGAACATTCACCCAGGTTGGATGTCTTAGTTCTGAAAGCAAAAGTGCTCAGATTCAGTCGAGGGGGAGCTGAGGACACACTGAGTACACATGTACTTACAAAGTTTCCAGATCTTGGTGCTGAAACACTTTTAAAAGATAAATCAATAACAGAATTCCATGTCAGGGGAGGACCAGCCACCTCATATGTTCAGAAGTTTGGAAAATAGCCTCTGGAAGGCGAATCCTCTGCTTGGCTTACTGAAGGGGTCCCTGGCAAAGCAGAGTCCCAGCTGTGTCCTTGCTGTCAGAAGCCAGTGCCTGGTGGGCTCTCTGAGCTTATGGGGTCTGCAAACAAATAATCTGGAAACTTTATAAATACAGTATTGATTATGACTAAAGCGGCAATCTGAAAAGAGTTATCTTTAAGAAAAGCTAAGTGATCTATGAATTAGAAGAGAACAAGAAAAAGAAATAGTTAGATAATCCCAGATCAGCTTTTCTTGACCTTAATAACTGCAAAAGATTCTTTTTTTGCCTTGAGATGTTCTATGTATTTGAATAAAATAAAATAGTATTGTTCCTTTAAAAATAATTTTGATAGGTCTTACTAATTATTGAGATAATCACTTGTTTGCTGTCCAGAGAACAAAAGCTTGCATTTCAGAAAGGCCACTATTTTTTTGTTTGCCTTATACTCATTCTACTTGCAGTGGGTAGGCTTCAGTTTATTTCAGACTTAGGTTTTCTTGCCATGCAGATATTATGTAGGTTATATGCCTGCCCATGCATTCAAGTTAATATAAGTGTATAAAATGCTTGGACACGTGAAATCATGGATCCTAGAGAAGAAGCTATTTAAAGGGCTTATTGTGTCAGTCAGGATGGACTAAGTTACGCTGTGCTAACAACAGTCCCAAGATCTTAAAGAACAAAAAACAATAGGCTTATCTTTTGCTTCTGCTGCACTTTCACTGCTGGTCGGTAGCAGTTCTTCTGCATACTGTTCAGTAGTTCAGGCGGAGGAAGTTCTAACTGGAAAATGGCTGCTTGCTTACAGCAGAAGGGAAGTAAAAACGTGGGAAACGATGTGTTCACTCTCAAAGCTTCTGCCCACATGTGTGACATATTCCTTTTGCTCACATTTTACTAGCCCAAGTCAGTCATGAAGCCGTGCAGGCCACAAAGGTGGAAATGTGTAACACGCCCATCAGGACGTGCACTAAAGTCTTGGGAATAATAGCAGTCTTGCACCCTGCTTTGAGCAAGTCTACAATCATCCTTGAATACACTTCTCCCCAGTGACTCCCATTTGAGCCTTTCCTAGATGCAGTCTTCAGCAAGAGCACTCTCAGCCTTCCACACAATGGAAATACAATCAGCAGTTGAAAGCACAGAATTACCTCCACCGGTGTGAAAGCCGGATGCCCTGCTTCTGTCCCAGTCACCAGGATGTCCACCAGGGAAACAAGTTGACTCTGCAGTGAAGAGGCTACATCAGCCCCGCACCATCCATGGTGATTACATTATCCACATCCATGGCGATGGAACTAAAACATCCAGTGACCACGCACAGGACATAATGACACACTGTGGATCATGACCTGCCTGGGCCACAATTTGCACTAGGGATGACTTAGAACAACAACAGTGAAATCTGCTGAACAACAAGGGAAGAGATTCTCTTACTTCAGTAACTGCGAAGAAAAATGAATTCTCCTACCTCAATAACTGTGGGAAAAGACTAATTTACCTCAGTACCTGTGAAGAAGAACAGATTTTCCACCTTTAGTAACTGTGGAGAAAATTGTATTCTTCTACCTTGGGAACTATGGAGAAAAACAGATTCTCCTACAGGAAGAGTGGATTTTTCTATGTAGGTAATTGTGGATAAAGAGAGATTCTCCTACCTCAGTAACTGTAGAGAAGAAGACATTCTTTAACCTCAATAACTGTGGAGAAAGATTTGTCTATCTCAGTAACTGGAAAAAAAATGGATTTTCCTATTTCAATGACTGTGGAGAAGGAAAGAAACTCTTATTTCAGTAAGTAGAGAAGAATAGATTCTTTTACTTCAATAACTGTGGATAAAGAGAGGTTTTTCTCCTCAGTAAACTGTGGAGAATAGATTCTACAATGTGAGGAACTGTGGGAAAGAAAGGATTCTTCTACATCAGTAGTTGTGAAGGAGATACTCTCCTACATTCTAACTGTGGATAAAAATGAATTCTCATTCGGAAACTGCTGAGATGCATTTATTCTCCTACTTCAGTAACTGAAAAATAATTGATTCACTTACCTCCTTAATTGTGAAAAAAGGATAAATCCTGCTATCTTTGGAGGAAAAGAAGATCTCCTGCCTCAGTACCTATAAAGAATATTGGATTCTTCTACCTCAGTAACTGTGGAGAATAACCAATTTCCCTAAATCTGTAATTGTGGACACGGAAAGATTGCACTATGTGTGTATGGAGAAGAACAGATTCCCATACCTCAGTAACTAAGAAGAAAAATAAATTCTGCTACTTTTCTATCTGTGGAGGATGAAAGGTTTTTCTTACCTCAGTACCTGTGGAGAAGAATGAATTCTCTTACCTTGCTAATAGTAGAGAGAGACTTTCCTATCTCTGTAACGGGGAACAATAATGGTTTTTTTTTTTTTTTTTTTTTTTGAGACAGAGTCTCACTCCGTCACCAGGCGCTAGGCGGGAGTGCAGTGGCGCGACCTCGGCTCACTGCAACCTCCGCCGCCCGGGTTCAAGCAATTCTCCTGCCTCAGCCTCCCAAGTAGCTGGGACTACAGGCGCACGCCACCAGGCCCAGCTAATTTTTTTGTATTTTTAGTAGAGACGGGGTTTCACCATGTTGACCAGGATGGTCTCGATCTCTTGACCTCGTGATCCGCCCGCCTCGGCTTCCCAAAGTGCTGGGATAATAATGGATTTTTTTTTAACCTCAATAACTATAGGAAGAAGAGATCTCTTTCAATAACTGTAGAAAAGAATGGATTCCCCAACCTTAGTAACTGCAGAGAAGAGATTCTCCTACCTTAATAACTATCATGAAGATTTTATTATTCTACCTCAGTAACTGTGGAGAAGGATACATTCTGGTACTTCAGTAACTATAAAGAAGGAGAGAATCTTCTCCCTCAATAACTGTTGAGAGGAATGGATCCTACCTTAGTAACTGTGAAGAAGAATGGACTCTCTCACCTCAATAAATGTGGAGAAGAATGATTCTTTTATCTCAGTAACTATGGGGAAGAATAAATTCCATAACCTCAGTAAAAGGAAGAGAGATTCTCCTATCTCAGTACAGGAGAAGAATGGATTCTTCTAACTCAGAACTGTGAAGAGGAGAGATTATCCTCTTGTAGAAACTGTGGAGGAAAATGGATTCTCCTCCTCCATGACTTTCCAGAAGGAGAGATTCTTTTATCACAGTAACTGTTGAGAAGAATGAGTTCCCTAACCCTCTTCAATACATGTGGAGAAGAATACATTCTCCTACCTGAGTAACTGGAGAAGGAAGAACTTATTTTAAAACTCAGTAACTGTGGGAAGGAGAGCGCTCCCTCAGTAACTTTGTAGATGAATGAATTTTCCTAATTAGTAACTGTGTAAAAGAAGAGATTCTCCTACCTCAGTAACTGTAGAGAAAAATGGAATCTCCAACCTCACTAACTGTAGGAAAGAAAAGATTCTCCTCATTCAGTAACTGGGAAGAAAAATATTCTCTTCCTTTAACTGTTGGGAAAAAGAGGGTTCTCCTACTGATGCAAGGGGGCAGAAGAGATTTTCCTACCTAAGTAACTGCAGGGAAGAATTATCCTACCATAATATCTACAAAGAAGAATAAATTCTTCTACCTGAGTAACTGTGGAGAAGAATGGATTTTTTTTTAACTTCAGTAACTGAAGAATGAATTTCCCTAATCAGTAAATGCACAAAAGAAGAGATTTTCCTATCTCAACAACTGTGGTAAAGAATTTATTATTCTACATCAGTAACTGCGGAGAAAAATGGCCTCTTTAATCTTCTAGGTACATCTTGAGAAGAATGGATTCTCCTAGCTGAGTAACTGTGGAGACTGAGGAAGAAGAGACATTCCTCTACATTCATACCCATAGACGGTCTCAGACAGTAAGATGGTCGGAGTTTGAGTTATGGCTCTAGCACTTACCGACTCTGTGGCCTTGAGAAAGTTAGTCGACTTCTCTGTGGTTTCAGTTTTCTCATTTGTAAAATTCAGGTGATAAAATGGATTGTGCAGTCAGCTTCCTGTGAGAAATAAATAAGATAGTGCCCGTGACACACTCAGAACAATGAATGGCACAAAACAAGATTTTACCAACTCATAACTGTGAAAATGGACAGATTCTTCTACTTCAGCTACTGTGGGAAAAAAAATACATTCTCTTTAGCACATGTGGAGAGGAATGGATTCTCCTACCTCAGCAACTGTGAAGAAA
>PVKV010032298.1:0-20007 GCA_004027835.1 Alouatta palliata
CATTGGCCGAGGGTTTCCGGGCTCGCCTCCTTCCCCTCTTCCGCTTGAGCCTCCAGAGCCTGCGCCCAAGGTCTTCTGTACTATCAGGGGCTTGGCGACGTCGGAGCAGACCCCGCCTACCCAGACCCCCATCTCGCAGGCCTCTCCCACTGCTTTTAGTCTGAGGGTCCACATTCCCTTCATCCCAACAGAGGCCTCTGTAGTAAGCAGATGCATCTTGCTCATGAGCTTAGAACATCTGGAACACGGAGGTCAAAGCTGAATGACCGGTATTTAGGCTCTCTCGGCTTTTTATAGCGAGTGGCGTTAGGAGTGGGGCTCGGTGTTTTCTCCTGTAATCCTTGGCCAGGTCGTGGAGTAGGGGTTCTCATGGTGATAGTAGGTGGTTCAGAACCATTCGCCGCTACAACTGGACATTTTTGTGACAGTAGTGCTCGCCTATGAAATGTAAAAGACATTTGCAACTTTCTCGGCCACAGAACATAATAGCAGTTTATAATAATCACACAACAACTGAGGCTATTCACATTTATATCCCCAATCCCTAGCACTTTGGCCCACAAGACATACTGGTTGTGGAGATGTCTATAGATTGAAGTAATAAATCTGTGATAGGGAAAAATTTTTGGACACTAGCACCACCCAGTGTCTGTTGGAAGACAAAATTGAGGATCTAGTAGTTACATGAAAAGACTAAACGTTCAAGATCATTTTCTGGATACTCACTCAGAACTTTAGAGCATTAAGGTAAGATGGAGGTAGAACTATGTCTTTAGCTTGCAACCCCACCCCATGTATGGTGGGATAGATCTATATAGATCAAAAGTCACTCTTTCCACAAGGATTTCTCAAGCTTTCCCACCTCACTTCATTCCCTTTTCTTTGCTCTTGTAGCACTTTCTATTAATTTGAGAATTGTGTATGTTTGTTGGAGAAACTTTTGAAACAAAAAAGCATACTCATTCAACAAATAATATTTATTGAGTACCTACAATGTTCCTGGCATTAAATATAACAAACACCAGTGTTTCCACTACTCAGATTTCAATGTTGTTAACATTTAGGTATATTGACTTTGTCTTTCTTTTAAGGAATGAAACCTTTACAGAAAAAAATCGAGGTTTCCTTGACCTTCACTCCATTTCCATTCACCTTTCCACTTCCCCAGGGGCAGTCCTATCCCGAATGTGATGTGTAGCTTCCAGTGTATTTTTTTAACTTTTAAGTTCAGGGGTACATGTACAGGTTTGTCACATAGGTAAACTGTATCATGTACGTTTGTTGTACAGATTATTTCTTCACCCAGATATTGAGCCTAGCACCCATTAGAAATTTTTCCCGATCCTCTCCATCCTCCCACTCCCCACCTCCTGACAGGTCCCACTGTGTTGTTTCCCTCTGTATCCATGTGTTCTCATCATTTAGCTCCCACTTACAAGTGAGAACATGTGGTATTTGGTTTTCTGTTCCTGCATCAGTTTGCTAAGGATAATGGCTTCCAGCTCCATCCATGTTCCTGCAAAGGACATGATCTCTTTCTTTTTTATGGCTGCATAGTATTCCATGCTGCATATATACTACATTGTCCTTTATCCAGTCTATCACTGGTAGGCATTTAGGTTTATTCCATGTCTTTACTATTGTGAATAGTGTTGCAATGAACATACCTGTGCATGTGTCTTTACAGTAGAACAATTTCTATTCCTTCGGATATATACCCAGTAATGGGATTGCTGGGTCAAATGGTATTTCTGTCTTTAGAGCTTTGAGGAATTGCCACACTGTCTTCCACAATGACTGAACTAATTTATACTCCCACCAACAGTGTACAAGCATACCTTTTTCTCCACAACCTTGACAGCATCTGCTATTTTTTGACATTTTAATAATAGCCATTCTGTCTGGTGTTAGATGGTATCTACTTGTAGTTTTGATTTGCATTTCTCTAATGATCAGTGATGTTGAGCTTTTTTTACATGATTGTTGGCTACATGCATGTCTTGTATTGAAAAGTGTCTGTTAACATTATTTGGCCATGTTTTAACAGGCTTTTTTTCTCATGAAATCTTTGCCCATAACTCTGTCCTGAATGGTATTACCTCGGTTGTCTTCCAGGGTTTTTATAGATTTGGGTTTTACATTTAAGTCTTCAATCCATCTTGAGTTAATTTTTCTATATGATGTAAAGAAAGAGTCCAGTCTTATTCTGCTGCATATGGCTAGCCAGTTATACCAGCACAATTTGTTGAATAGGGAACCTTTCCCCATTGCTTGTTTTTCTCATGTTTGTCAAATATCATATAACTGTAGGTGTGTGGTCTTATTTCTGGCTTCTCTAGTCAGTCCCATTGGTCTATATGCCTGTTTTTATACCAGTATCATATGGTTTTGGTTACTGTAGCCATGTAGCATGGTTTGCCTCCAACTTTGTTCATTTTGCTCAGGATTGCCTTGATTATTTTTTGCTTCCATAAGAATTCTGAAATATTTTTTCTAGTTCTGTGAAGAATGTCAATGATGGTTTAATAGGCATAGCATTGAATCTATTAATATAAATTGCTTTGGGCAGTATGGCCATTTTAATGATATTGCTGCTTCCTAGCTGTGAGTGTGAAATGTTTTTTCATTTGTTAATGTTGTCTCTGATTTATTTGAGCAGTTCTCCTTTTGTTATTTGTTATTTCTTTTTTTTTTGAAATCTTTCACTTCCCTAATTAGCTGTATTTCTAGGTATTTTATTCTTTTTGTGGCAATTGTGAATGGGACAATGGGAGTTCATTCGTCATTTGGCTCTTGGCTTGACTGCTCTTGGTGTATAGGAATGGGAGTGATTTTTGCACATTGATTTTATATCCTGAGACTTTGCAAAAGTTGCCTATCAGCTTAAGAAGCTTTTGGGCTAAGATGATGGCATTTTCTAGATACAGGAGCAAGTCATCTACAAATAGGAATAGTTTGACTTCCTCTCTTCCTATGTGAGTGTGCTTTATTTCTTTACCTTGCCTGATTGCCCTGGCCAGAAGTTCCAATACTATGCTGAATAGGAGTAGTGAGAGACGGCATCCTTGTCTTGTTGCATGTTTTCAAGGCCGGTCTTCCATCTTTTGCCCATTCAGTATGTTGTTGACTGTGGGTTTGTCATATATGGGTCTTATTATTTTGAGGTATGTTCCTTCAATACCTAGTTTATTGAGACATTTTAACATGTAGGGATGTTGAATTTTATCAAAAGCCTTTTCTGCATCTATTAAGATAATCATGTGGTTTTTGTCTTTAGTTCTGCTTATGTGATTAATCACATTTATTGATCTGCATATATTGAACCGGCCTTGCATCCGAGAGGTAAACTCTACTTTATTGTAGTGGGTAAGCCTTTTGATGTGCTGTTGGATTCAGTTTGCCAGTATTTTGTTGAGGATTTTTGCATCAGTGTTCATCAAGGATATTGGCCTGAAGTTTTTGTTGTTGTTGTATCTCTGTCAGGTTTTGGTGTCAGGATGATACTGGCCTCATAGAATGAGTTAGGGCAGAGTCCCTCCCCCTCAATGTTTCAGAATAGTTTCAGTACAAATGGTACAAGCTCTTCTTTGTACATTTGATAGAATTCAGCTGTGAATCCCCTGGTCATGGGCTTTTTTCAGTTGCTAGGCTACTTATTACTGCCTACATTTCAGAGCTCACTATTGATCTGTTCAGGAATTCAATTTCTTCCTGGTTCAGTCTTGGGAGTGTGTAGGTATCAGGAATTTATCCATTTCTTCTAGAGTTTTTAATTTATGTGCATACAGTTGTTCGTAATATTCTCTCTGATAGTTGTTTGTATTTCTGTGGGGGTCAGTGGTAATATCCCCCTTGCTGTTTCTGATTGTGCTTATTTGAATCTTCTCTCTTTTCTTCTTCATTAGTCTAGCTGGTGGTCTATTGATTTTATTCATTTAAAAAAATCAGCTCCTGGATTCATTGATCTTTTGACTGCCTTTAAGTGTCTCTCTCTCTCTCCTTTAGTTCAGCTCTGATTTTGGTTATTTCTTGTCTTCTTCTAGCTTTGGGATTTGTTTGCTCCTGATTCTCTAGTTCTGTTGGTTGTGATATTAGGTTGTTAACTCAAGATCTTTCTAACTTTTTGATGTAGGCATCTAGTGCTATAAATTTCCTCTTAATACTACCTTAGCCATGTCCCAGAGATTCTGGTATGTTATATCTTTGTTTTTCATTAGTTTCAAAGAACTTCTTGATTTCTGCCTTAGTTTCATTATTTACCCTAAAATCTTTCAGGAGAAGTCTTTCATGGAATTGTAATACAATTACCATTTCCATGTAATTGTACGGTTTTAAGTGAATTTCTTACTCTTGATTTCTAAGTTGATTGCACTGTGGTCCAAGAGATTCTTCATTATTATTTCAGTTGTTTTGCATTTGCTGAGGAGTGTTTTACTTCCAATTGTGTGATCAGTTTTAGAGTATGTGCCATGTGATGATGAGAACAATGTATTTTCTGTTGTTTTGGAGTAGAGAGTTCTGTAGATGCCTATCGGGTTCATTTGATCCAATGCAGAGTTCAGGTCCTGAATATCTTAGTTAATTTTCTGTTTCAATGATCTGTCTAATATTGTTAATGAATATCCTACTATTATTGTGTGGGAATCTAAGTATCTTTGAAGTTCTCTAAGCGCTTGTTTTGTGAATCTTGGTGCTCCTGTGTTGGGTGCATATTAGGATAGTTAGATCTTCTTTTGAATTGAACTATTTACCATCATGTAATGCCCTTCTTTGTCTTTTATGATCTCTGTTGGCTTAAAATCTGTTTTATCAGAAACTAGGATCGCAGCCCTTGCTTTTTTTTTTTTTTTTTTTTTTTTTTTTTTTTTTTTTTTTTTTTTTTTTTTTTTTTCTGATTTCCTTTTGCTTGGTAGATTTTTCTCCATCCCTTACGTTGAATCTATGTGTGTCATTGCATGTGAGATGGGCTTCTGGAACATAGCATACCAATGGGTCTTGGTTCTTTATCTAGCTTGCCACTCTGTCTTTAAATTGGGGCATTTAGCCCATTTACATTTAAGGTTAGTATTGATATGTGTGGATTTGATCCTGTCATCATAGTGTTAGCTGGTTATTTTGCAGACTTGGTTATGTGATTGCTTTGTAGTGTCACTGGTCTGTGTACTTCAGTGTGCTGTTGTAGTGGCTAGTAATAGTCTTTCCCTTCTATATTTAGTACTTCCCTCAGGAGCTCCTATAAGGCAAGTCTGGTGGTAACAAATCCCCTCAGCATTTGCTTGTCTGAAAGGGATCTTATTTCTCCTTTGCTTAGGAAGCCTAGTTTGGATGGATACGAAATTCTATGTTGGAATTTCTTTTCTTTAAGAATGTTGAATATTAGCCCTTAATCTCATCTGGCTTGTAGAGTTTCTGCTGACAAGTCTGCTGTTTGTCTGATGGGCTTTCCTTTGCAGGTGACCTGGCCTTTCTCTTCAGCTACCTTTAACATTTTTTCTTTCATTTTGACCTTGGAGAATCTGATGATTATGTGTTTTGGGGATGAACTTCTCATGGAGTATCTGACTGGAGTTTTCTGCATTTCCTGAATTTGAATGTTGGCCTCTGTAGTTAGGTTGGGGAAGTTCTTATGGATGATATCCTGAAATATGTTTTCCAAATTGCTTCCATTCTTCCCATCTCTTTCAGGTACACCAAGCAGTCGTAGATTCAGTCTCTTTACATAATCCCATATTTCTTGGAGGTTTCGTTCATTCCTTTTCATTGTCTCTTCTACATTCTTATCTGCTTGTCTTACTTCAGAAAGACAGTCCTCAAGCTCTGAGATTCTTTCCTCTGCTTGGTCTATTCTACTGTTAATACTTGTGATTGCATTATGAAATTCTTGTAGTGTGTTTTGTAGTTCTATCCAGTCCATTACATTCTTCTCTACACTGGCTATTTTGTCTGTCAGCTCCTATGATGTTTTAGCATGATTTTTAGCTTCCTTGCATTGGGTCACAATGTACTCCTGTAGCTTAGTGAACTTTGTTCCTATATTTCTGTCATTTTGTAGTGGGAAATCAGGGATCTGTAGAGACCGATGGGGTTGCAGGAGGATTTTACTTGATGATCCTGGGCTCGGCAGAATTGCTTCTTAATTCTGAGCAAAGGACAAAGAAAATGGAGTGCCTTTTATGCACCTGGGTGGTACAGAATGTCAAAGCAGAAAGCAAGATTACAGAAGCCAGAACAAAGAGCAGTTAATTAACTTGTGATATGTTTTGTGATGAACTTTACACTTGAAAAGTAACATCTTGAGAAACACATTTTGCAGTTTTGAGTTTATCTACTTTGTGACCTTGCAGCTGGTCAGCAAGAAAACCAGGAATTTCTAGATGCCTGGGAACTTTGCTAAGAATGTAGGGAGGATAGATAAGGTTCAGTGTTTTGCAGAAAGGCAGTTGTTCTGCCTTAAACAGAGGTGGGAGGTATTATATTAAACAGCACACAACACAGCAAAATTTACTTTATTATATAGCAACTACAAATTATAAGGTTTTATTTTACTATTATTGCTATTGTTTAATTTCCTTCTTCATTTTCAACCCTCTTAGCCTCAGCCCAGTTCCAAACCCTTGCTGGAGCAGTGATGCAGAAATTTGGAGGAAAGAAAGTACTCTGGCTTTTTGAATTTTCAGCATTCTTGCACCGATTCTTTCTCATCTTTGTGGACTTATCTATCTTCAGTCTTTGAGGTTACTGATCTTTGGATTTTTTTTTTAATCTTTTGTCCTATTTGATGACCTTGAGAGTTTGATTGTGGTATAAGGTGGATTCAACCAACTGACTTCATTTCGGGAAGATTTTATGAGGTGAATGTTTAGCTCCCAACCCCTGGACTGCATGCTCTATCTCTGGGGGATTTATATTGGGCCCTAATTTTGTTCTCTGGCTCCTTGACATTTGGAGTCTGCTATACTGGGGGCAGCAGCTGCAGCCAAGTGCTAGTGGATGCAGAGGTGACTGCCTCCCTGTAGGCATTCACCACAATGGCAGAGGCAAAGCAGCTGTGGGGAGCAGGAAGTGGGGGGCCACTGCAGAAGACTGGGCTGTTACAATGGACATGGTGTTGGCTTGGGGTGGAGTGCTAGCTGGCTCAGTTCTGGGTGCCTTCTGTCTGTCCCACAAGCAGGAGTGATCACTCAGGGTATGGGCAGGTCCCATGTTCCCTGTTCTCTAGTGAGGCGAGGCTTGATGGCTCTGTGCCTACCAAGGCTCCATCTCCAGTGGGAATCAGCAGGAGCTGAGGGCCTACTGCACTCTCACATGCTGGCAGGGCAAGTAAAGCAAAACCCACCTGCACAGACAGATGCCTGCAAAGTGATGTAGGGGGTTGCCATGGGCTTGGGAAAGCTGCAGTATGGGGAGTTAACATGTGGGCTGGTGAATGGCCATAGGAGCCACCTCACTAAAGTTCTCCACTACTCAGGCATAATCCACCAGCACAGAAGCTATGGTGTGGACCCCCAGGGCACACAAGACTGCCCTGTAAGCAAATGTGACCAGGCTGGGGACCCTGGAGAGGACAGCAGACCAAGGAGTGCTCAGGTCGCACTAGCCCTGTCTGATGTGCAAGACTGTACTGCAGAGATCAGGGCCAACAGTTCCCATAGTGCTAAAGTCTCTTATGGGAGCATGTCAAGCTTAAAGGGATGGCCATGCTTGGCCATGCTCTGCTACAGATGCTAATGCACCAACCCCTCTGGGCTCCACATCATCAGGGTTGCTGCTTCACCGCTTTGATTGTGTCCTGGGGGCTGCACCCCAGAGAAACACGGGTCAGCAATAGCTCAGTACAGTCAGCCCAGGATAGAGTTTCTGTGCTACAGGCCCAAGCCATGAGTTTCCTGTCTGGTGACAAGCAGTGGTGAGGGTGTGGGACCTATGCGAAACAAACTGGTCTCCTCTCCTTGGGTTGACTGTAGCTTGTTGAAGGTATGAATAAGACACTCAGGGTCTCTGCTCCTTTGATAGTCCTAGATTAGCAAGGACAATTCCACTGCAGAGGCAGAGGCAGAAATGCTTTCACTTGCCCTTGGGGACTCTGTCTAGGAAGTTGCTGGGTTGCTACTGGCTCAATAGCTCTGGCAGGGGATAGTTGGAGTTCCAGGCCTGGACAACCTGCCTGGTGAGGAGGGTATGGGAATGGGCATCCATGAAACAGTCTAGCCATTTTTCTATAGGGCTGCAGTGGTATGCTGGGGGTCCACTCCAGTCCCTAGTCACCTCAGATGTTCTAGTACATGGAGGTATCACCAGTGAAGGCTGTGAAACAGCAAAGATGGCAGCCTGCCCCTCCCTCTGGGAGCTCCATCCCAAGGAGGTACGGGACTGTTGCCAGCCTGAATGCACCTGTGGGAAGTGGCTGAAGACCTCAGTTGGGAGGTCTCTCCCAGTCAGGAGTAATGTGAATAGGAAGCAGTGGAAGAGTTACTTAAGATATGGAGGCAGTGTTGGGAGTTTGAGGAGAAAGAAGTTGCAAAATAATAACTTGGAAAAGTCAGAAAGTTAAGGAACGGGGCACCTGTAGCATAATTGCCTAGCAGTATTAAAGTCTGGTTGGAGTTCATGCTAATGAAGTTAAACTGAGATTAGTCATGTGGTTGTAAACTTTTCCCTGGCCAGTTTAGCTGTGTGAGTGCAGGCTCATGGGAATGTAGCTGGATTTAGCCAGGGGTTGTGATTTTGCCAAGCAACACAGAGAGAGGGGCAGGATAGTGGAGGATATGTAGAAGAGTGGTTTTAAAAACTGAGCATGACATCTAAGCTAGAAAAGGAGAAGAAAAAAGACAATAAGGGGAAGAGGAGATAGGAAAAATCTGGCAAGGTCAATGGATTGGAGATTCTGGTGAGGTTGAAAGAAAATAGGGTCCAAAGTGAGTGAGCTGAAAAGAGAGGGGTGTATGGTCAGAAAGTGGGATGCTTGAAATTGAGGCTACAGAGAGGTTCCCAAAGATTATAGTGACAGGGATAGGGTATGGCTACATGAGTGAGTACATGAGTGAGCAACTGAGATGGAGTTGAGGAAAATGTCATAGAGGAGAAATGTTCAAAGAACTGAAGGGGCTAATTTGTCAGATTATCAGAATAATTTTTTTTTGAGATGGGGGTTTTGCTAGGTTGTCCAGGCTGCCTCAAACTCCTGGGTTTGAGCCCAACTCAGTCTTCTGGGTAGCTAGGACTATAGTGAGTACCACCATATCTAGCTTTAGAATGATCAATGTTGAAGTCACTAAGAATTAAGATGGGACAACTACCATTGAGAATGACCATGTTCTCGGAGAAAAAATGTCTGAGAAATGAGGGGAGAATATTTCTGACAACAGTAATAAGAGCTAGTTGATGACTAGCTAACAAAAGCTGGAAGTTTTTAGGGAATTGGGAGAGGGATTGCTATCTAAAGGCAGCAATGAGAAGCAGGAAAGTCACTTACACAACCTTTAGGATCTGTGGCACAGTGATGGTAGGAGAGAAAAATCATCTGCTCCTTGTGAGTCAGCTTCAGGGGATACAGAGTCCTCAAGGAAGGGGGCATTCAGAAAAGAGGCTTAGAATATGGAGGAATTATTGAGGGTACATTGTGTTTTATTTGCAGGGGAGGAATTACTGATGGTGCATTGTGGTTTATAGTAGGGGAGGAGTGAGAGAGTGAACTAAAGAGGGGATGTGGACACAACCTTGTGGAGGTTAGAATGTAGGAGGAGTTGAGAGGTGTCTTGGGATTCTTGTGGTGACTGGCACAAATAGAGATAAATGTTATCATTAGTCGAGTTCTAATAGATTGAAGGAAGATCAGGGTGGCAGGATTTTGAAGTTTGATCTATGGAGAGGTGGGTATCTGGAGCTTCCTGTCAACCCCAAGGGATGTGGGGGATGTGGTCTTAAACTTGGATCACTGGTTCATGCAAGGCTTCATTTTGCTCCTGGAAACAGAAATCACGTTGATCTATAATGATAGAAAACCAGGCAGGAGGGCCACAATGGCCAACTAGAAGCAACTAGTATGTGTGGCTCTCACAGAAAGGAATGGAAGGGGCGAGTAAATATAGCACCTTCAACTGAAACATCCAGGTACTCACATCGGGATTAATCAAGGAAATAACTTGACCCATGGAGAACAGAGAAAAGCAAGGCAGGATAATGGCACATACAGGAGTGACACAAAGCCAAGAGAAGCTCCCCCGCCCAGAGAAGTGGTGAGTGAATGTGTGGCCCTGGGAACCTATGCTTCTCCCGTGGATTTTTGCAACCCTCAGGAGATCCCTTCATGAGCCCACTCCATCAGGGCCTTCAGTCTCACACATAGAGCTATGTTGAGTCCTGGCAGGGCCGCAGGAGTGTGTGGAGAACCAGGAAATTTAGATACTCTAGCTGTCTGGGCCTCCTGGCAAAAGTAGCTGCAACTCTGGCAAAGCAGGAGGTTAGACTCCTGTACATACCCCTAGGAAAGAGGCTGAATCCAGGGACCAAGCAGCCATGGTCTATGGGCCCCACTTCCACAACACATCACAGGATAAGACCTACTGTCCTGGAATTCTAGCTAACCACCGGTAGTGGTGCTGCACCTACCTGGGACAGAGCTCCATGGGGGAGGGATGGGCCATCATGTTTGCTGTTTGGGTGACTTAGCCTTTCCTGTTTTCAGGCTTTGGAAAGTCCAAACCAACTGGGTGTAGAAGGGATCTATACTCTGCTGTAGGAGAAGTTCATTACACACATTTCTGGCCAAGTTATCTACAACAGTAGCTGTTTGTACTGATTGAGTAATAGAGGCCACAGCAACACAGGAAGATGACTATGGCTGAGACTATAAAGGCTATAAGTGTACCTGTGAATCTTTTGTGTCTGACCTGAGACAGGGCATGGTCTAAGGTGGCAAGAGCAGAGGAATCTTGCAAATCGTGTGTCAAATTGACTGGTAGGAATGCCTCAGATTGTCTCCTTAGTACCATGATACTAGTAATATTTAAATTAGATATATTGTAATTAGTGATACATGAGGCAAACCAAGCCTATCCCTGCAACTCTGGTCACAAACATGGAGTGTTCGAGTGTAATGGGAATATTGGTTCTCATAAGGAAAACATACGGATGGGTAGTGCAAATTAGGCACTGATCTGTGTGATTATGGATAAAGGTCATAGTATAATTGTTACTAGAATTAGGATATGTCCCATGCTGGGTGTTAAGGGAGGTGCTAAGATGTCCCAGGTACCATAAAGTGTCTTGGTGTGGCATGGACTCTACTTGGGGTCTGGGATATCCCATCCCCCTCATTGGCCCAAATCAAAGGGGAACGGAACATGGCTATGAAACTGTGTTTGATGCCACGATGGACACGGATATCAGTATGGTCGCCCTGCAAATGATCATGGGGCTCCAGTCTAAGATGTTATAATTGCCTAACTTGAGGCTACTGGCTTGTCCCCCGTGACAGACCTCCCAGCCAAAGTGGAATCCATTACTTTCGTGGCTTCATTCTTTAGCATAGAGAGGAATGTTGGGGAAAGTGGCATTGGTTGTGTTACCCGGTTTGAGGCTATCTGCAACCAAGAATGTTATGGCATTTCCTTTGCCTTGATGTAGCCATAATTGTGTTTGGGTAGGTATATAGTAAGGGTTAGAACTTCTATAACTTACACACAGTGGGAGGATAGTGGAGTGATATGTAGTGTTACCTGGCACCTTAGTCAAATGTGTGCCATTAATGAGGGGCCCCACTGGGGCTAAGTCAATCCCTCCTAGCCAAGCAGTTATGTTATTAGCGGCTGGGAAGAAGGTAAGATAACAGGGTAGAAAAAAAAGGCAGATCTAAGAGATGAGCCTAATAGAGCATAGCAGGAATGGGTTGCAGGCAAAATGAGAGAATAAAAAAGGTTAATACCCTATGAGATTTGCAGTGTACAACAGAGAGCATAGCAAGGAACAAATTATCTGGAGTGAATGGTGTCTGTGTCTGGAGCAGGATTTGCTCAGCCTCCTGAGTTGTCTTCTTCAGCATTCCCCAGCTAATGTCTGGGGCTTGTGTTGTCCAAAGAAGCCACATTGTCCAGGGCTGCAGGTTGTGCAGGGTCATTTCCTTCATTTCTGGTACCAGGTTTGGTCCTAGCCATGCCGTGGTAAGGTTTGATGCATTGTGCTGGAATCCAAAGAGGGCCTGAGGAGGTGTGAACACAAGCATATCCTCTTCCACATGTCAACAAATTGTTTGGACCACACCATACATTACTATTCACATCTTTCCATAAAACTGTGGGTTTTATGTCTTGAGAGGTTTTAGCAAAGTGCTTTTCTATTGCTGATTGAAATTTGTCATTTAAATTTAAGAAACTAAGTATAAATAAGTCTTGTGCTAGTAATATTGCAGGGTCCTTACTTATATTCCCCCTTTTTAGTTTTCTGAGCATATTTTTAAGTGTAGATTGGGCACGTTCTACTATGGCGTGTCCTTGGGGGTTATACAGGATGACTGTGGAGTGTTGGATGTTCCATGTATGACAAAGTTGTTGAAATTGTGACCTGGCATAAGCTGGACCAATATCAATTTTATTTTTTGTGGACCGCCCCATAAATGCAAAAGTTAAAAGAAGGCGTTTAGTAACATATCCAGTGGAGTCTCCAGAAAAAGTATGTGTGCTAATTTGGTGAGAATTGGTATCATCGGATGTATGTACATATCTTAGTTTTCCAAATTCAGGGATATGTGTAACATCTGTTTGCCATACTGATTAGGTTCTAGTCCTCTAGGGTTAACACCTGTTGAAGGAAGGGACATGTCTGTGAGCTGGCAATCTGGGCATTGTAAAATAATTGTTTAGCTAGTCTTAGGGTAGGTTGAAATTGTTTAGTTAAGTTTCTGCAATTTTGGCAAAAACAAAATTATGCAATTGGGTGGCTTGATCAAGCAGTGACATCATAACCTGCAGGTCTTCTTGATCATTGCCATAAGCCAGTGCGCCAGGCAGTGAGCTGTGGGCTCGAATATATGTGATAAAAATAGGATGCGTAAGTTGATCTAGCCGTTGCTGAAGTCAAAGAAAAAAGACACACAGGGTGGGCTTGACAATAGACTTAACGAGGACTGTCTCAATATTCTGCAATAGATAGATAAGCAGAGTCACTAACAATATTGATGGACTGAGCAGAAAAGGTTTCCAGGGCTAATATTAGAGTTCCAACCTCATCTCTTTGAATGCCGGTGAATCCAGATCGAGTGAAGGAATTAGGCGGTTCCCACCAAATAGCTGCTTTTCCATTTTTATCGGAGCTGTCAGTAAAAAGCATTAAAGTGTTAGGTATGGGTGAGTGAACTACTTTTGTAGGCAGAACTATAGGAGTATGAGATAAGAACTGAAGTAGTTTGGCAGCAAGAAGGGCATGTTCTATACGGCCTGCATAATCAGAGAGTGCTATCTGAAGATCTAGAGATAGGGGCAGGACTGCTTTGAATTGCTTTTTACTCAAGGGAATTCTTGTTTTTTAATTTATTTATTATACTTTAAGTTCTGGGGTACATGTGCAGATCATGCAGGTTTGTTACATAGGTATACATATGCCATGGTGGTGGTTTGCTGTATCCATCTCCCCGTCATCTACATCAGGTATTTCTTCTTCTTTTTTTTTTTTTTTTTCCAGGCAGGAACTTTAATGAATTGACCTGTTACCGACAACATAAAAAATCAGTATAATATATACAAAATTATTTTGTCAGGAGAAAATTTATCATAATTTATCATGTTGGCAACAGAAGACATCCTGCCGACCTCCAAGTGGCTGGCATAGTTCGTCCACCCCGTGACAGGCTCACTGGGACTGTAGTGAACATGCCTGTACCTCAGCACAAAGTCCCCTTTCCCTGAGAAATGTACACAAGGAGAGATGAAGAGCGTGTACCCAAAAGGAAGAGGGAGAGACTGGGGACCTTGCGTCTCGAGCTCAGAACTTCAGGGGATGACTGGCCAGTACTTGGGCTGCTTTCGGTCACAGTGCTTGTCGAAGCTCAGCTGCACCACAGCCTCCATGGCCTGGATCTTGGCGGCGCTGTCCCCATACAAACGCTTCATCTCGGCCTGGCGCCGCTCACCTGGCCTCTCAGTTGGGGCCTCTACCGACCGTGGGATGTTGCAGTACAGGTCGTGGTCAGCGTTCACATAGCTCTCCAGGTGCTCCGCATCCAGCTGCTGCCGCCTCTGTCGTTCTTCTCTGTGCCTCTCGGTCTCTGCAAAGCACTGGCGGAGCTCTTCGGTGATTTCCATATTGCTCAGGTCACATTCTATCTCTGCATCTGACTCGGTCTCCATCTCTTCCTCTTTGGACAAAGCTTGGTCTTCTCTTGTGGATGCCTGGATCCTACTGCTGTCATGTGGATTCTGCCCAGACCCTCTGAAATGTGAAGAACTACATGGGGAGTCCTGCCAGGCCACATGATCGTCATAGAAAGACTGAGGATATGCAGCTTGGTTACCATAAGAGCTTTGGGGAAGATGTATAGGATGGAAGTACCACAGAACACTGAAATAGGATTCCACGGCCTTCCTGTAGGCATTCTGGTGGCTGTGCATCCAAGCCATTGCTTGATGATAATGTTGCCAGTATCTTGCATATACTGGATGAGAATACCAAGGCCTGGTAGCTTTCAACGTTGATGCCTTCATCGCTGCCATCTCTGATTGTGAAAATCCAAATGGGTGCTGAAACTCGTGGGTGCACAGCTTGCAGATCCTGGGCAGTGGCTGAGCAGGGGCCTAGTTTTTCTTGGAGACAAACTGGGAGTGGGGGACGGGAGGGGGGCGGCTGTTGCCGGGGCGACTGGAAGCCAGGTATTTCTTCTAATGCTATTCCTCCCTGATCTCCTCACCCCCTGCTATTCCTCCCCTAACCCCCACCCTCCAGGCCTTGGTGTGTGACGTTTCCCTCCCTGTGTCCATGTGTTCTCATCGTTCAACACCCACTTATGAGTGAGAACATGAGGTGTTTGGTTTTCTGTTCTTGTGTCAGTTTGCTAAGAATGATGGTTTCCAGTTTCATCCATGTCCCTGCAAAGGACATGAACTCATCCTTTTTTATGGCTGTATAGTATTCCATGGTGTATATGTACATTTTCTTTATCCAGTCTATCACTGATGGACATTTGGGTTGGTTCTATGGCTTTGCAGTTGTGGACAGTGCTGCAATAAACATACACATGCATGTGTCTTTATAATAGAATGATTTATAATCCTTTGGGTATATACCCAGTAATGGGATTGCTGGGTCAAATGCTATTTCTATTTCTAGATCCTTACTCAAGGGAATTCTTATGACATAAGGGTTATAATCTAGCAACAGATTGCATCACCTGAGGCCCATATAGATGACTTTAATAACTAGCTGGATATAGGGAGATAGTGTTTTAGTCCCAGTATGGGAGCAAAAAACCCACTCTAGGTAGCATAGCTCTGGGACCATCTGTCCTATTAATCCTGCTGGGGAATGTTTAGCAGGAAAAACAAACAATTAGACTGAGTATAGTGGGTCTATGTGATCTAGTTGTCTCTGAGAAATAGCTTGTTCTGTTTCCTCAATTTCCCTTTTTTGCTGTGGGGGTTAAATCTCTGGGAGAATCTAGGGCTGTATTGCCTTTTAAGATAGAAAACAGGTTCTGTAATTTATCAGTAGTTATGTCCAAGATGGGGCAAAACTAATTAATATTGCCCAGTAATTTTTGATGATCATTTAACGTATGTAAGTTGCTAGCATTTAATTTAACCATTTGCAGTCTTACTGACTGGGAAGTTAGTGTGTATCCAAGATATTTCCAAGGAGAAGACATCTGTACTTTTTCAGGTGCTATGATTAAACCTCTTAATTGTGTATTCCTTTGGACAGAGGCATATAAACTTAAAAGTACTGGCTCCACTGGGGCTGCTAGTAAAATATCATCCATAGAATGAATAACCTTGCAATTAGGAAATTCTTTTCTCTGGGAAGCAAAGCCTGATTTACATAATACTGACACATGGTAGGACTGTTCAGCATCCCTTGAGGAAGCACTTTCTAATGAAATTGGTGAGCTGGCCTTTCATTATTGATAGCTGGTATTGTAAACACAAGTTTTTCTCTGTCTTGTTCTGCAAGGGGAATAGCATAAAAGCAGTCTTTTAAGTCAATAATGACTATAGGCCAATCTCGAGGAATCACCTTGGGGGAAGGGAGCCCCTATTGAAGAGGCCCCATAGGTTGCAGATTAGAGTTAATAGCCCATAAGTCATGCAGAAGTCTCCATTTGCCAGACCTTTTGGGAATGACAAAAATGGGTGAATTCTAAGGGCTGTTAGATGGTTCTATATGGTTGGCTTCTCAGTTAATTCATGGGCTTGTTGTAATTTATCTCCCTTTAAAGGCCATAGCTCTACCCAAACTGGATCTTGAGAGACCTAGGTTAGGGGTAGGGGAGGATTAACAACAGTGGCCATTATTAAAAAAGGGACTGCAAAGTGACCCCCTCATTGTGTTAATAGGTCCTTTCCCCAAAAGTTAATGGGATTGGGCATGATTAGATGTTGTATAACTGCTTTTCTTCCCTCTGAATCACAACATGTTAGGGGACACGTGCTCTGCTTGACTGTGTATGCTTCCCTGATGCCGATAATTTTGTTTCTAAGTGACCCAAGGCCAAGTTTCTGGCCAGTTTTAATTACTAATGATTAAAACATCCACCTCTGTGTCCAATAAACCAGGAAAATTTTTATTTATGATTTTTAAGGTAATCATGGGTCTCTTCTCAGTGATTAATTGGTTCCAATATACTCCTATGGCTTCTGTGCTTCCAAAACTTCCCTTTCCCCTTTCCTTTCCCTGGGCGTTGGGGACCCAGTATGGTAAGAGTAGTAACTGAGCTATTCTTTGATCCAGGGGGAAGAATATGCAGACCTTTACATTCCATCATAACTAATACCTCACCTTGATAATCACTATCAGTTACCCCAGTGAGCACATTAATTCCTTTACTGGATAGGCTTGATCGCCCTAGGACTGATCCTACTGTTTCCGGAGGCAGTGGGTCCCAGATCTTGGTTGCAACTCTTTTAGGGTCTTCTCCTTCTTTTAGCACTAATTCACTGGAGCAGAGTAAGTCCAGTCCTGTGCTTCCACTGGTGACTTCTCTGAGAGAGAGGACTGTGGGCTTTCTATCTGGCGTTGCCCCAGTTTGGAGCAGGGCCGGGGGCTGGTCCCTCATGAAATTTCTTTTCCGATTACTTAGAGGGTTGCCATTTTCATGAAATTTGGACTTGCATTGATTTGCCCAGTGTTTTCTCTTTTTACATCAGGGGCATATAGAAGGAAGTTCTTTTCCTGAGTTACCTCAGTCTCTACTATTGAGGTAGTCCTGCTTCATATGATGTGGCTCTCTGCATACAAAATAATTTGGGTTTTTTTTTCCCTTTTCACTTTAGGAGGATTTAATGCCATAGCCAATATTTTGGCTTTATGTGTTTCAGTCCCCACCAATTTACATGCTTGTATAAGTTCTCCGACTGTAGCTGCCTTTCCTCTGATTGCCTGAATTGCTTGCTGGCAGTCGGCATTAGCATTTTCATAAGCCAACTGCAACAATATCAGCAGTCTGGGCATGACTAAGTTGTCTCTTAATTGCCTGGGTTAACAGGTTGATAAATTCAGTAAATGGCTCCTGAGGCCCCTGTCGAACATTTATAAAAGATCCCTGTTGAACTCTGCTTTTGGGAATTCAGCCCCAAGCCCTGAGAGTGCACAAAGCCACTTGTACATAGGCTTAGGGAACAAAACTAAATTGTTGTTGTTTATTGGCATAGGGACCCCTCCCCTGGAGCATAACAGCTGTTATGTCTTGCCCAGCCACTTGATTCTGGTTGGCTTGTTGTTCACACAACTCATCATATCTGCCTTCCAGAGGAGGTATTGACTGGGCTTTAAAGTTGTTTTAGCTTGCACTGACCAGTTCCATGGAGTCAAACAGAAGTTGTCTGCTATGGCTTCAATTAATCCTTTCGTAAATGGGCTAGCAGCTCCATTTTCTCTAATGCTTTTTCTTGTCTCTTTATAAGCATCAAAAGAAATGAGTTCATATACCTGATTGTCTTGTCAATCTTGCATTACCAGGCAGGACAAGAGCTCCGCTTCCAACACTGCTTGCCTAAGACAGCGTCCCATAGCTGTAGTGTCTCCCTTGTCCTTTTTTCAATATATGAGGGAGGGGTCTCAGGGAGAACCTCTGTTTCCTCTGTGGCACTTTTGCCCAGTAATTGCAGGGCTGAGGGAGAAGAAGGAGGCGGTAAGGTAGGTGACAGTTCCTCCTCCCTTCCCTTTTTAGGCTCTTCTGTGTAGAGTGTGGCCAAAGAAGCCCTGACTAAGGCCCATAACATTAGAGATATTACTGAGACCCATTGCCCTTGTACATGATGTCATTTAAGATTTCTCCCCACTTGTTCCCAGAGTTCTATGTCTAGTGTACCTTCTTCCAGGAACCATGGGTTATGGCAGACAACAGTTTGCATTAGATCCCTTAATTGAGCCTGCAAAACCAAGGCTCCACTAGCTTCAAGCAGCCGTCTCAATACTTTTATGTACTATCTGTTGTACTGATAACTGTTGTCCTATGATGAAACCTTAGCTTTAACAATTCCCTTAAACTTGGAAATCCCAAGTGGGCACCAATGACTTACTTACTGACTTACTGACTGCACACTCTCTTCACCTTCATTTTCGAGGGTTCCATTGTGATCTGTTGCAGCATTCTTCATGTGGGGGCACCAGCTGTCAAATCTGTCCCACAGACTCTGGCTGAGCGACAGATAAAACAAGTATGCAGACACAGGCAGGTATTTTGCCTGTGAGCATGGCTATGGGACTGCACAGCTTAGCACCACTGATGAGAAAGTGCAGCCCCCAATAAGCTGGAGATGCTCATATTTATTTTAGTAAAGATTTTTTTGACCAAGGCCTGGAACAAACACAGTTTGTGGGTGACTAACATTGTCAGTCCCCTGAGTAGAGGGCAGTCCTATGCGCAGATGATCAAAGGTCAGTTTTAGGACAACATGAGTAAGCAAGATATTTAGATAAACTCCCCTACATTCCCTTGTACCTACTCCTCACGCTTTGCCTCAGGGTAAGAAGAGCCACCTTCAGCTCATTCTTCCCCAAAGCTTTGCAAAACCTCCCAGCTTTCCAAGAAGGTTTACATCTTTCCTCTAATTTCTCCCACCACTCTGACTGATCTCCTACAGTCCCGCAACCCCTGAGAGGCCCCAGTGTGTGATGTTCCCCTCCCTGTGTCCATGTGCTCTCATTGTTCAACTCCCACTTATGAGTGAGAACATGCAGTGTTTGGTTTTCTGTTCCTGTATTAGTTTGCTGAGAATGATGGTTTCCAGCTTCATCCATGTCCCTGCAAAGGACTTGAACAAGGATGAACATCTTTTTTAGAGGTTTACTGGTTATACATATTTCCTCTTCTGTGAAGTACTTTTTCAGGTCATTTACCTATTTTTCCTTTAAGATGTTTGTTTTTTAAGTATTGCTTCTTAGGGGTTCTTCACATATTCTGTATCTAATTATTGGTCAGCAATGTATTTTGAAAAAAGTTTCTTTAAATCTGTTGCTGGTCTCCTTTTTTTAAATTATACTTTATGTTGTGGAGTACATGTGCACATCTTGCAGGATTGTTGCTTAGGTACACACATGCTATGGTGGTTTGCTGCCTCGATCCCCCCATCACCTACATTAAGCATTTCTTTTTTTTTTTTTTTTCAAAACCTGGAAAATAAAAATGTATTAAATAAGGCAGGCAAGTATTTTCTGACAGAGAAAATTTGAGGTGACAAGCATCAAACAGGATAAAGATGAATATTTCATATTGCCAAATTGTATCATCCATTATAAAGACATCACAGTTTTAAACCTTTATGTACCTTACAGCAGAGCTTAGAAATACATAAAAAGTAAAAA
>PVKV010032299.1:0-11215 GCA_004027835.1 Alouatta palliata
CCCGTCTCTACTAAAAATACAAAAATTAGCTGGGCATGGTGGCACGTGCCTGTAGTCCCAGCTACTTGGGAGGCTGAGGCAGGAGAATTGCTTGAACCCAGGAGGCGGAGGTTGCGGTGAGCCGAGATCGCGCCATTGCACTCCAGCCTGGGTAACAAGAGCGAAACTCCGTCTCAAAAAAAAAAAAAAAAAAAAAAAACCTGCTGCTGATTCTAATGAAGCACAGTGGAGAATAGCCCAGAGAGACACCCAGGAAGGTGTTATCAGTGGAGACAGTGTTGATGAGATATTGGGGTCCTGCCAGGAGGAGGGGGGGCGGACCATGGGGCCAGGGCCTGGGGTCAAAAATATTTATATTCACACTGCAGTTGTGATTCAGTCCCTTAGGATGCTGCGACTAGAAAACACATATTACACCATAACCTCCACTTCTTGAGTTCCAGTGATTCTCGTGCCTCAGCCTCCTGAGTAGCTGGGGTTACAGATGTGCCATGATGCCCAGCTAATTTTTTTTGTATTATTTTTAGTAGAGACAGGGTTTTGCCATGTTGGCTCGGCTGGTCTCGAACTCCTGACCTCAAGTGATCCCCTGCCTCTGCCTCCCAAAGTGCTGGGATTACAGGCGTGAGCCACTGCACCCGGCCCTTTATGATTTTTGATATGCAGCTCATATTCAAAATTACTGCTTGGCTTCTTTGCCACAGAGCCTTCCTTCTCTGACAGGGCTTCTCATTGGTAGACACTCTGAAGGATGCCTGCCTCACTCTTGAAGTGAATTATTTTGTGTATCACCTTGATCCTAAATAAGGTCAGACAATCCCAATATGCTCTAAACATTTGTTCAAATCTTATTAAACTATTTTCATGTAGTATAATAAAATGCTATTAATATCTCTTGGTTTAATTCATTATCATTTTGCATGTGGTGACATTGACTGAGCCCAAGCTCTACCAACTCTGCCTTTGTTTTTTTCTTTTTCAGTGTTTAATTTTGGAGGTACTTAGTAGGTATACATCCCTCATCATTTTGAAATTAAAATGTGTCTTTAGGCTGAGCACAGTGGCCCACACTTGTAAGCCCAGTACTTTGGGAGGGTGAGGTGAGAGGATTGCTTGAGCCCAGGAGTTTGAGGCCAGCCTGGGCAATTTAGAGAGACCCCATTCCTACAGAACAAAAAGTTAAAAATTAAAAAACAAATATGTCTCTTAGTGATTTTTTCTTTTTTCTTTTTTAAATTACATATTCACTGTAACAAAAAAGTTTGAGAATACGGATAGGCAAAAAGAAGAAAATATAAAACACTCCTAGTCCCATTCTCAGAGTTAGCCATTGCTTACCACTTGATGTATTTATTTCCTTCCAATCTTTTTCTGTGTATGTACATGTGAATATTTGTGTATAAAAACACACACACACCTATAAAACATAAATAAGATGTCCAGCTACCTCAATAACTGGATTATTTGTTTCTAATACATATACTTTGTCATGTTTTGCCTATTTTCATTTCATAACCATCTGTTCTTATTTATGATGGATATTCTTTCATTTAGTTCTCTGAAGTTTTATGTATACATTTTAAAGCCCCCTTCAAGATTGTCTATTATCTCTAGTTCCTTAAGTTTAAATTTTCTTGTTTGGTGTTGCTGATCTATTCTTGTCTATGAGCTTGTCTTTCATGGGAGTCATCTTGGGGACTTCTCCCCTGTGTGGTCTGGGTTTTAGAGGGAGGATTCCGACGAGGAGGTTTCAGTGTTTTCCTATGGAATAGGGCACTGATTCCAAACCAAGTCTATGGCTAGTGGACCAGGTCTGTTGACTGTTTCTGCTGATAGCTGGAGAGATGGCTTGTGTTCAGCCACAGCCTTGGGCAGCCTTCTTCCTGAAGGGGCAGCATGGTCCTGACTCCTGGACTCATGGCTTCCTGGTGCATGTGGGTCTCATGACTCATTGAAATCTCAACCACAGCTCATCCAGTCTGAGTCCCCTGTGGGCCTTCTGGCTTTAGCTCCCGTTTACAGGCGTGCTTTATTTTATTATACTTTGCTTTATTGCACTTTGCAGATACTGCATTTTTTACAGATTGAAGGTTTGTGGCAACCCTGCATGGAGCAAGTCTATTGGTGCCATTTTTCCAACAGCATGTACTCACTTCATTAGCATTTTTTAGCAATAAAATATCTTTTAATCGAGATATGTACATTGTTTAGACATATGCTATTGCACACCTAATAAACCACAGAATAGGATAAACACACTTTTATATGCACTAGGAAACCAAAAAATGCGTGTGACTTGCTTTGTCGTGATATTTACTTTATTGTGAGGATCTGGAACTAAACTGGCACTATGTCTGAGGGATGCCTGTATGCCTTTGCTCCTACTCTGTCCCTGGAGATTGCCTTTTCTTGCTTGGAGCTTGGACATAGCAATCTAAAATATGTTTTTATATTTTATTAAGTTTTACTATGCATTTGCAATAGGAGTGACAGCAGTACTGGGAGTTCACCCTGCGCTCAACCTGTTGACCTGAAATTCAACACCAATTATACTTATGTTGGATGATTTGTGTTTGTTCTCATACATCCGACATCTTCTTAACTACTTTAACTGCTTTGCCATTTTTTTTCCAGGTTCACTGGAATTATCTCAAGGTTTTCCTGAGCTGGGACAATTTTAAGCTTCCATGATGTTTCCAAATTATCTAATAGCTCCATGAAGCTCTTGTTTTCGTCCTGAATTTTTTTCTTTAGCTCTGAATTTCCTTTGCATTTCACTTGATGGACTTATCAAGTCATCCTTGGGTTCTTGTTTTACTAAATTTCAAAAGCATATTAAATATTTTAAAATTAATTATATACTAAGTTAATATAGTTTATTAATTGTTAAATTAATATAATTAATTAAATTAAAATGAGTAATTAAGTATTAAATATTCTTATTGGTTCTACAATGTGACACATTCTCAGTTTTCTTCTATACTTGGGAGAGTAATTTCTTCCAGTCTGGATATCTGGACGTGTCTTCCATGTTGTGTTTCTTGCTTTTGTTGTTTGTTTGTTTTTGAGACAGAGTCTCACTCTGTCACCCAGGGTGAAGTTTCAGTGGTGCAATTATGGCTCATTGCAGCCTCTATCTCCTGTGCTCAATCTATCCTCCTGCCTTGACCTCCAGAGTAGCTGGGACTACAGGTTTGTGCCACTACACCCAGGCAATTTTTTCTATTTTTTGTAGAGACAAGGTCTCACTATGTTGCCTAGCCTGGTCTCGAACTACTGGGCTCAAGCGAGCCTCTTGCCTTACCCTCCCAAAGTGCTGGGATTATAGGCATGAGCCACCACACTCGGCCTCTTACTTATTTTCCCTCTTTTCTTTCACCTACTGTGCTTTCTCCTTCTTGGTGTTCTTCTTTTTAAAATCTAGTGTGTCGGCTTAGCTTCCATGCCATCTCTTTTAATTTTGCACAGGTAAGTCTGGTCAGACCTTCTAATGCTCTGAGAATGTGAGGGTGAATTCTTTTTGATACCTTTTCTAGCTACCTGTCATTCCCTCAATACTAGAGTTTGGGGGCTTGGTGGTACTTCCTTCCTGTGTCCTGAGGATCACGCAGACAGGCGAAGGATAGAGCTGGGCCTGGCTCCCTCCTGACATGGTCTAGCATCCCATACCTGGGTCTGCTCCACTCGATAGATGCGTGTTCCCTCCTGGGACTTCAGCTCATCCCGTTAGACAGCACCGAGCCCTGGAAGCAAGTCCAGCCACTCCTCCAGCCGCTGCTGGCTCCTGTGATGGCGCTCAGGGGCTCCTCCTCTCTGGGATTTCTCCTGGGCTCTCCCAGGCTGCCGATTCAGCCTCTTGGCCCTCTTTGTGCCAAATTGAGAGGTGCTGGTGACCCTTCTTGGGATCCTGTTCTCTAACCTTCCCTCATTTGGCTTCAGCTGTGTGTGTGGGAGACAGCTAACATTCCATTCTGAGACCTTCTATTTCTTTCCTCTTGACACCTTTTCAGGCTTATGTCAAGGTTGTACTATTTTCCATGTTTGGTTGCCTCTGGTTAGCTTTTGACTTTTTTGTTTTTGTTTTGTTTTTGAGATAGAGTTTCACTCTTGTCACCGGGGCTGGAATGCAGTGGCACAATCTCAGCTTACTGCAACCTCCGCCTCCCAGGTTCAAGCAAATCTCCTGCCTCAGCCTCCAAAGCAGCTGGGACTATAGGTGCCCGCCACCACGCCCAGCTAATTTTTGTATTTTTAGTAGAGCCTGTTGGTCAGGCTGGTCTCAAACTCCTTACCTTAGGTAATCTGCCCGCCTCAGCCTCCCAAAGTGCTGGGATACAGGCGTGAGCCACTGCACCTGGCCAGCTTTTGACTTTTTAAAAAAATTATTCTTTGATCACCTTATGAAGTGCCAGGTAGAAGGAGGTGTGTATTTGGCCTCACTTGTGCCACCTTTACCCAGAGTCCAGCCACATGTGCTGTCAAGGCTCCGAGCAAGACCCCAGGAACTCCTGGGTCTTTGCTACCGCCAGAGGGTTGCACTTGCTCCTCAGACAGAAGACCCTACTCTCATGGTTTCTCTTTCTCAGACCCCCAAACCCCTGGTTTCTTCATCTTTGAAATGAGTGTTTCATATGCAATTAACCTATGTTGAAACTTTACCAACTCTAAAATGAAATTATACTTCCTTCCTACATTTAACTCGATCTAACCATAAAGTTCCCTTCCCCAGTATTTCTGAAAGTTTCCCAGGGACAGCTTTGCACAGCTCCAGAAAGTATCTCTCACTCTCAATCCACCCTTTGCTTCTTACTGCCACGATTCTGCCTCTGTAGCTTATGGGACTGGCGACTTAGTGACTCTGTCAGGCCTCAGGAAGAGGACATTGCCCTCCCCAATCCCCCGCAGCTCATCTGACCACAGGTTCCACTGAGTGGGGGCATAAAGAAAGCAGACTTAGAAATTTTCATCTGCCTCCAGAGAAGTGTCTTGTACCCAAAGGCCTCCATTGGGCAGGGGCCACTTTAACCCCCACCAATAGCAATATACAGGCCCTCTTTCTCCACAGAGACAGGAAGAAATCCTTCCCTTTCCAGCCCACAACACTCTTCCTTGGCTGCCTTCGGATGACAGACCCTGAGAACACCGCTTTCTCTTAGGGGCAATCTCCCTCCTCCCCCACGCCTGAAGGTGTGGTCTGACCCTTTAGCCTCCCGAGAAAATAAACAACCATCCGAGTGTTTTGTTGTCAGAGCCTCGGGCCCATCAGGCAGCACTGTTCCCTCCCTGGGTATCATGGCAGCCTTTCCTCCAGCCTGAGGTGGGGAGAGGGTCAGGTCTTCCGACCTGTGGTCACCCCACCTCCCAGGAGCAAATGTTGGACGACCAAGCACTCATGTCACCCAAGAGCCAAAGGGCAGCCTCAACCAAGATATTTAAAAATGGACACCTTAGGCTGGGCGCGGTGGCTCACGCCTGTAATCCCAGCACTTTGGGAGGCCAAGGCGGGCGGATCACGAGGTCAGGATATCGAGACCATCCTGGCCAACATGGTAAAACCCCGTCTCTACTAAAATACAAAAAAATTAGCCGGCGTGGTGACGCATGCCTGTAATCCCAGCTACTTGGGAGGCTGAGGCAGGAGAATTGCTTGAACCTGGAAGGCAGAGGTTGTAGTGAGCCCAGATCATACCACTGCATTCCAGCCTGGTGACAGAGCGAGACTCCATCTCAAAAAAAAAAAAAAAAAAAAAAAAGACACGTTAGAACACGTGTCTAATTTGTTTGGGGGCAGTTTTACCCATAAACACAATTAATGTTTCCTAATGGGGCCCATAATGACTTTGCTCAGAATCATCCCAGCTGGGCTTCCTCCAGAACAGCGGTGGCTTCTTGCCTCGCAACACGCGGCCTGAGAGTGCTGTCCAAGACAGTTAAAATGTGAGCACACTAGCGGCGGACTCACTCGAAAGGGTTTCCAAGGCTATGTCTGAGGTAAGCCTGGCTTCTGGAGGCCTCTCTGCAGAGGAACCAATCCCATGCCCACTCCCTGGTTGGACAGTAAGACTCAAAGCTCCAGTTCTCCCCTTCCTGTGTGGCTTTGCAGGTTCTGTGTCTGACTGGACTGCCACTTTTCTCACCTACCTGTGGTCTGTGCTGCAGAACATCCTAGCCACACAGGAAAGGTGGGAGCAGTGGGTGGCTTGAGGCCAGCTGAGGTTTCAATCCAGTTCCCCTTCCCCGCCACCTGCTTTACCTGGTTGGTGTTACTTCTGCAAACACCACCTGCTGGGACAGCGTGGGTGGGAGGGGCTGGTGAGGAGGATTATTTCTCATTAGTGCCTTGGAGAAGCTTCTGTGGGCATTGCTCACTCCCTTGTTCTGGACAGAGAAGGAAGCCACCTGTGTTAGCCAAGGTTTTAGCTCAATGACCAGATGAGAGGCTTCAATGTGGATTCCTGAGTCTGGAATCCAGAGCCACAGAGAATGAGGGAAAGTTTTGGAATCATTGGTGGGGACAGGATTGGAAATTTCTTGCAGCCAGAAAAATCACCATCGCAGAGGGAGACTAGAAACCATCTCTGGGCCTGAACCTGTCTTTGCTCCCACCTTTCTTGGGCATTCAGGTGGTTTTGTGACACTGACCTCAGGCAGGTGAGAAAAGTGGCAGTGCAGTCAGACAATTCACAGAGGCCAGACAGGAAGGGGAGAACTGGAGCTTCTGAGTCTCATTATCCCACTAGCCAGGAGGTGGGGGGTGGGCTTCACTCTTCTCTACAGAGAGGCTTCTAGAAGCAGCCTTATCTCAGGCACAGCTTATGAAACTCTTTCCTGGGATTCCATGTTTGGAGCCCCTTCCATGAACCTTCGTGGAAGTTTTAAAAAAAAACAAAAAAACAAAAAAGAAACTCTTTCTTATGAGCCAGCCACCACTGTGCTTAAATCTTAACAAACATCATGACCTTTACTTAATAAAGGCCTGGGGGAAAGCCAGGGCAAGCGTTCCCACTTTAAAGTGCTTCATAAACGACGTGGCATCTGCAGTCACAAAGGTGACATGATTAGCCTGCTGTCAGCTGAGTCATTTTTTCCAGATGTGGTGAGGGGCAAGGCGGCCAGCTGGTGTCATGGAAAAAGCTCTGGATTCGAGTCTCAGTCAGATGTTGGCTACCCAGTCAAACTGCTGCTGTGGCAGCCCTGCCTCCTTGCACCGCCGCTTCACATCTCTGATGTGGGAGATGAAGAGGGGAATAATCCATGCCTGGTATTTTGCAAAGAGAATGCATGCATTCATAGATACAAGAGCACTGACAAAACCTAAGCCACTGATTCGTCAGGCAGGCTGTGTAGGGGGATGTTCACTGGACTTGGTGTTTGAAGACTCAGGTTGGATCCAAGCTAATTCTTTTTTTTTTTTTTTTTTGAGACAGAGTCTCTGTCGCCCGGGCTGGAGTGCAGTGGCGAGATTTCAGCTCACTGCAAACTCCGCCTCCGGGGTTCAAACAATTCTCCTGCCTCAGCCTCTCAAGTAGCTGGGATTACAGGTGTAAGCCCCCACACCTGGCTAGTTTTTTTTTTTTTTTTTTTTTTTTTTTTTTGTAGTTTTAGTAGAGACGGCGTTTCACCATGTTGGCCAGGCTGGTCTTGAACTCCTGACCTCAAGTGATTTGCCCATCTCAACCTCCCAAAGTGCTGGGATTATAGGCATGAGGGACCACTCCCGGCTGGATCCAAGCTAATTCCTAATCACGTAAATGTAAGCAAGTGACTTAGTGTCTTGAGACCTAAGTTTTCTCCACTGTGGAATGGGTATAATTACCCTGCACCTGGCTCTCCTGATCGGTAGATTAAATGAGATGGGGATGCATGGGAAGTGCTGTGGGATGGAGTTCTCAGACGTTAGTTGACGCTGTCTAAGGTAAAGCCTTCTTATTTGGGCTGCTAGGACAGAGCACTTTTGGGCCTCCCAAGTCCATTCTCTTTCAAGAGAAGACAGCAGCTGCCAGTTGCCCTGGTAACACAGACCAGCAGCAGGCCTCCTGCAGGGACTTTCCTGCCCCAGCACAGTTGTCAGTTTCTCTTCTCAACCTCAGCTGAGGCCAGAAGTGTGGTGGAGATACGCAGGTTTCTCAAGCAGGGCCTTCCGCAGAGCACACGGTGCCCACTGGCATCGCCTGCTGCAACTTCTTGCTTTGTGGAAAAGAACCTGATTACACATTTCACTGTTTTCTCTGCTTTCTTTCTGTGACTCATGTTTGTGAGTATTTCAGGTAAACACTTGTAGAGAGCAGCCTTCTTGGCTCAGTTTTCTGCTCTCCATGTTCTCTGTGCCAGGCTGCTGACCGTTCCCTCCTGTGTCCAGCCTCTGGGAATAGGTCAGGCGCCTGAGATCCTGACTCCCTGGGCTGTCTTCACCCAGGACCTGAGGCGTTTGTCTCTGTAGCAGTGGGTTTCATTCACTGCTGTCCTTTGTGAAGAGCGGAGGCTGCCTGTTTCTCCCCTGACCTTCCTGACAGGAAACTAGCACTGGCTGAAATTTCTCCAGGGCTGACACGCTTCTCAGTGTCCTGGTCCCATGTTCAATATAAAAGTTCCTGTCAATCACCAGTCTTCAGGAGTAACACTTCTTATTCTCAGAAAGTCAGGACCAGCCTGGAAGGATTTCATACCTTCCTGGGATTTGCTATTTTGACCATCCCCTATCTGTTTTCCTGTGATTATCTGCTGTGAAACTTATAAAACTAAAATACCATGGGTGCTTACCTATGGGGCAACCAAAAAATAGAAGGCCTTGAACTCGAATCTCTCTGTACATGTGGGTTTCTGTAAGGGACAGGTAGGCAGCTGCCTGATGAGAGGGCAAGAAAGCCTAGAGCTGACAGGGCACCAGAAAGGGGCAGAGGAGCCTGCCCAGTAGGGAAGCCTGTGGGCGAGTCCCTGATCTGTGCCAGCCAGGAAGTTGTAGAAGGCGGGGAGTAGTTGCTATGCTTATGTGATTCTTGTAGGAGTGGTCCCTGAGATTAGTTGGAGAGGCCCTTTATCATGGATTGGAGAGCTATGCAAACTCTTGTTCCACAGGTCCAATAAAGGACAGCTACCAGGGATTATTCCTTTCAAACAGGAATAATAAAAGTGTAAAACCATGTCACATCCCTGGTAGCTGTCCTTTACTGATGTTTCTGTTTTCTTTCTTTTCTCTGTGTCCTGCCTTATCTCATGAATGCTCATGTTAAACCTGGGAGGTGGCAGTTTTATCATCCCCATTTTACAGAAAAGGAAAAGCAAAGGGCAACCACATGGGCTAGGAATGTCACATCTGAGTGGCTTTCCTGGAAGTGTGCCAGATGCCAGGTGCCCTGCTAGCTGCTTTCCCAAGTAGCATCTGGGATCCTCAGAAGAGCTCTGTGGGGTAGGATCTATTATCCCCACTTTATAGGTGTGGCCCATGAGGTCCCCAGAAGGTGACCTGCCCAGGGTGTAAGTGCAAATCTGTCACCTTTGCTGCAGCTTCCTGCAGCACAGAAACTGGTCCAGCTCTTCAACTGGTTAGAAGGCTGGTTAGGAATCAGCCATGGGTCCCTATCACATCCCAGACCATCACAGACCTCCATGCTGCTGGAGGGTGGTAACCTGCTCTTGGCTGGCTCACCCACCATCTAATCCCTATGCAGGCCTGAGAGAGAGGAAGGAAAAGGGAACACCTGGCCCAACAAGGGGCTTGGACCCAGGTCACCTGTACCTACCACATTTACTTGCACAGTCTCCTCACCTCACCTCCTGTACTTATTCTGAGGGTGCATGAGCTTGGCCATTATAAACAAGGAAGGTAAACTTATTTATTAGCTGCTGTGAGTCCTACTCTGTGCTTTTCCTGCTCACAAAATCTCTGTGACACAGAGAGCAATCCCCTTTCTACAGAAGCAGGAACTGAGATAGAGGGGTCATGAATGCATCCAGCCATATAGCTAGTGGTCAAGCCAGGATTCAACCCAAGGCTGCTGTCCGCCAGAGCTCATGGGATTTCTTTCAAACCAGAGTTAATAGTTTAGACTATCCTGTCTTGGTACTCCTCCTGCATGAGTGAGTTCTCACAAGATCTGGTTGTTTAAAAGGGTGTGACACCACCCCTGTCTCTCTCAGTCCTGCTCATGCCACGTAAGACACCTGCTCCCGCTTTTCCTTCTGCTGTCAGTAAAAGCCCCCTGAGGCCTCCCAGAAGCAGATGCTGCCATGCTTCTTCCTGTAAAGCCTGTGGAACTGTAAGCCAATTAAATCCCTTTTCTCTGTAAGTTACCCAGGCTCAGGTATTTCTTTATAGCAATGCAAGAGCAGACTAATACACTTGTTTTTGATGATCTGAATAGTTTTGAGGAGTACTAATCATGTATTTTGTAGGCAGCCCCTCAACTGAATTTGTTCAGTGTTTTCTCATAAGACTGGGGTTTTGGGTTATGGAGAGGAAGTTCATTTCATCACATCATGTCAAGGGTACATACTATCAATATGATATGTCACTGTTGACGTTGACCTTGATCATCTGGTTGAGGTTGTGTTTGTCAGTTTCCCCACTGTGCAGTTACTTCTCCCCCTTCCCATACTGCATTCTTTGGAAAGAAGAGTACTATGTGCAACCCAAGGAGTAGAGAGTTATGCTGTCTTCCTTGAAGGCTGGGTATCTATGTAAATTATCTGGAATTTTCCTGCACAGGGAGAGATTTGTCTATGTATTTTTGAACATATGTGTAGTATTATACTCAGCTATTACAATATTTTAAGTTGTATTATATACTTAGATTGAGGTTCATTCTTGTTTTTTTCATGAGATGAAATCTTGCTGTCACCTAGGCTGGAGTTCAGTGGCGTGATCTTGGCTCACTGCAACTTCCGCCTCCTGGGTTTAAGTGATTCTCCTGCCTCAGCCTCCCAAGCAGCTGGGATTACAGGCACCTGCCATCACGCCTGGCTAATTTTTGTATTTTTAGTAGAGACGGGGTTTCACCATGTTGGCCTGGCTGATCCCAACCTGCTGATCTCAAGAGATCTGCCTACCTCAGCCTCCCCAAAGTGCTGGGATTACAGGTGTGAGCCACTGCATCCAGCCGAGGTTCATTCTTACACTTAAAAATACGCATATCAGCCGGGCGCGGTGGCTCACGCCTGTAATCCCAGCACTTTGGGAGGCCGAGGCGGGTGGATCACAAGGTCAAGAGATCGAGAC
>PVKV010032300.1:0-20003 GCA_004027835.1 Alouatta palliata
TGGAAGGGGGCGGGGCAGGTGGAAGGGGGCCTGCCCAGAGACCACAGGAAGGCCGCTCACAACTCACTCGAGGACCCCGGGTGGTCTCACAGAGGCAGATAAAGGACCTGCTCTGAGTCCCTCACAGCCCAGGGCCCAGGGAGGTGCAGCCCTGGTGAGTGGGGAGGGTCCGGGCTGGGAACAGGATTGACGTGTGGTTTCCGGGGTCACCGGAAGGGAGAAGAGGTGAATACCCCCCAGGGTGAACGGCTCCTCCAAGAGGAAGCTCCAGGGAGCAGGCCAGACCCTGACTCGGAGTGTGTGGGTGAGACCCGGGTGTGAGACCCGGGACACGCGAGGCGTTGCAGAGCCTGGGGCCCCACGGGCCAGAGCGCTGCCGGCAGCCGCCATCACGGGCACCACACGGGACCCCAGATGTGCACACACGCACACGCGTGGACCTGAGGAGGCTCCCTGTGTGAGCGCACGGGGAGGGTCTGCTGGCTGAGAATATCTCAATCATTACAGGGCTTCCTCGCTCTGCGGATCGATGAGGCAATTAGATTTTATCAACCGCCTCTCGGCCGTCTGCAAAAGCCGCCCCCACCTGGCCCCACAAAGGCTTTCCCAGGCCCACGAAGACACGGATGGGGGACACAGATGACACGGATGGGGGTGCCGAGTTCCAGGGGGGCCTCCCCTGCCGCAGCTTCCCAAGAGCTGCAAGCCCTGCTGAGAACACCCCTGCCTGGGTCCACAGGACCTCAGGAGCACCCCCTCCTTTCACGGCCCACTTGGGGCTGAGGCTCAGCTGTGTCCCTCTCTACAGCAGTGGCCTCTGAGGGGAGCCTGGGTCCCCAAACTGCCCCCTCCCTCTGAGGTCCTGTTTCAGGACCCCTGTCCCCCTACAACAACTGTGGCCAGGCAGCAACACCTCCCTCATGCGCAGACTTCTTCCCTCCCGGAACCCTAGGAGGCGGGACCAGGGACCCCTTCCTTCCAGGGACTCCTTCCCTCCCAGAACCCTAGAAGGCGGGACTGGAGACCCCTTCCTTTTGGGGACCTCTTCCCTCCTGGAACCCTAGGAAGCAGGACCAGCCTGGCCTGTGCTGAGCAGTCCCCAGTGGGGGTGAGCACGTTCCAGCCTGCAAGCCAAGCCACTGCAAGGGGTGCATTTCTGAACCTCTAAGGCCATGCCTACGTCTGCCCTGTGAAGAGGGGGTGGCAGGCCCCAGCCACTTCAAGCCCACTCCGGCGGCAGCCACAGCGGAGCCACAGCCTCTGCCTCCTGTCTGCCCGGCTGGCTGGGATTAACACAATTACCATCACATGCAGCCCCGGGGGACAGGCCGCTCCTCCTGCCTCTCTGGCTGCCTGCCAAGGCTGGCCGGTGCCCAGTGCAGGCACTACTGTCCTCTGGCCCCACAGCCCCGACCCCTCCCTCAGGCCCCCTGGGCTCCTCACCTGCGGGTCCCAGGCCGATCTCCAGGCTGCCTCTCTGGAATTCACAGCGGCTCTGATGCTCGGGCATAACGAGGTGGCGGCTTCGGTGGACACTGGAGCAGGGCAAGACCAGAGAGGCTGACCCCCTGGGCAGCGGTGAGAGGCTGGAGCCCAGCCTGGGCACGGGGAGTGAGCCTGGGGACGATCTGTGAGTGCCACACTGCGGTGCCCACGCCTCTGCATGCGGCCCGTGATGCCACCGTGTGCACCCCCACGGAGCAAGTCAAAGCAACACAGAACCCAGCCCCGGGACCCCACTGCTGCTCTGGGGAGGGTCTGTGTGGAGCACCCAGCTGGCTCTGCCTTCACCCCTCCTGAGGGACTTTCACTGTTATCTCACTCCCTGCCTCAAAGGGCGGCCAGGGACCCTGCACAGGGCCAGGCTGCTCCTTTGGGACAGGCCCCCGGACAGCACGTGCCACCTGCCTGCTGCCAGCCCCTCAGGGCCGTCTTGATGAGAACTTGCAACCATCCCCTGCCCTCAGTTATTGCACACAAGGAAACTGAGGCTCAGATCACAGTCCTGTGGCTGAGATGCACACACACACACACACACACACACACACACACACACACACTGGCAGGCACCAGGGCCAACATCCCGCTGTCCCCCAGGCAGGTGGGGCTTGGAACCAGCATTCATTTAACTCTTTTGTTCCCTGTTTCTCCTCTTCTTGCTAATTCAGCCGAATCCCACATCCACTGGGGTCCCAGAGAGCAATGGGAGGAACTGTGTGGAGTACGGCCCTCCACCCCTTCCTGGTTCTGTGAGCCTCTCCCCAGGTCAGCAGAGAAGAGGCTCCGGGACCACGCGACACCCCCTCAGCAGCACCCCTGCAGTGTGGCCCCTGCCCACCTGTAACGGGGCAGCCTCCTGGCTGCACTGACGCTGGCGGGGCCTCTGCGCTGTGACCTGGGAGCCGACCCTAAACCTGGTTAAATAGCCCCCGGCCCCCCTGACCTGGGCTGGCTAGAGCTGGGCTAATCCAGGGCTGCCCCTAAGCAGATCAGTTTCAGCACCAAAGACTCCCAGGCTGGGCTCTAAAGCTTTCCAGAGACCCAGATGCCGGCCTCTCCCCACCCCCACCGGCTCCCAGTGGGAAAGGAAGCCCCCCAGGCACACAGGAGGGCAGGTGGGTGGGAGTAAGTACTTTATGGGATTAATCGGCAGCCAGCCTCATCCCCTCCATGATCCTAATCGATGCGGGGGTGTCAAGAGAGAACTGCTGGCCTCAGCATGGGGTGGGGGCCGAGGGCCGTCCTGCCAACAGCCACAGCTGCCACGGGGTTCTCCCCAGGGGTCCACACTCCGGTGTCCCCAGGAGGGACACCTGCAGGAAGAGAACTGGCTCCCCAGAGACTCTGGAGGGTGGGGGCTGGCCCGTGAGTCCCGAGCCTGGCGCCCAGAAAGAGAGGGAGGGCCTGATAGCTGCCTGGAGGGGCTGTGGCTGGGCAGTGGTACCTGGTGGGAAACCGGAGGCCCCCTGCTCTCCCCAGCCCTGGTCTCTGCCTCAGAGTTTGCTCCTGAGGTTCCGACAAAGCCTGGCCTGGCCCAGCCCCTGAAACCCTGTTTCGGCCACTTGGCCACTCACTGAGCAGATTTTGCCAGTTTTACGTAAAGAAATGTGAAGAAACCCTAGACATCACAGAGTGAAGACGCAGGAACCCTGCCCGGGGGACACCAGTGCACGGTCCTCGAACACAGAACACACTCTGCTCCCTGCTTCGTACAAGGGACGAAACCCTGAGGGTCTGTAGTGGGCCAGGGTGCAGATCAGAAGGTTGGGGAGCCAGGAGGGACAGTCAGAGCCCGGGCAGGAGGTGCAGGAAGGAGAGAGTGTGGGGGAGGCTGCAGCCTGGCAGGTGTGACCCCGGCTCCCTACGAAGGGGCCTCCCACGATGCCCTCAGTGACGACCACCCAGTCCAGCACTTGCCCATTTTCCCACCAGCTCAGGGCTCAGGAGAGAGGGGCCACGCCCCTGCCTGCAAACAGTGGCTCCAGGGAACATTTGCCATCCCAGGTTCTTGAGCTCGAGGGGATGGCCTGGGGCTCTGCCGGCTCCAAAAGGCAGGTGGTCACTGCAGAGCCAGCCAGACAGGAGGACAGGGATGGAAGGACCGACTGACAGATGGGTGGAGACCAGTGAATGGGAGCAAATGAACACACAGATGGCGGTGGCCCAGCGTGTGTTCTGTGGGAGCCCGCAGAGGCAGAAGGCAGAAGGACCCAAGGACAGGCCGGAAGAAATGCAGACAGCCTGGGGCCAGTGTGGCTGCTGGGCTCCAGAACCATCACCCACTCTGACCAGACACCAGGGTGAGGTTGACAGGTTGGGGTCAGGCAGGCTCTAGTCCGCCCAGGCGTGCTGTACCCTCCTCCTTCGGGGACCCCAGCATGCCCTCCCCTCTGACTAAAATGTCCCCCTTAGGAGATTCAGAAACTCATTCTAGCCCCTTCTAGGAACCGTGCAGAATGGAAGCCCTGGCCTCCTCCCAGGGCACCCCAGGCTGCCAGCTGTCAGTACTGGTGAGGGACCCCACATTCCCGAGGCCAGGTGGATGGAGGAGGGGGCTGCAGGCAGGAGGAGCCGCTCCTGGAAGGAGGGGAGCAAACTGTGGCTGGGTTTCCCTACTGCCTCACTGACAAATTTATCCTGTAGTGTCCCAAGTAAAAGGCTCATAAAATGCCATCAACGTTCATGACAGTTCATAAAAATGATCAGTTGAGCTGGCAACCCCAAAATGAGGTGGAAATAAGTTTAAAGATGTTTTTATTGTAATTCAGCTCTGAGATCCAGACATTCTCAGAGACATAAATAATAACACATCTGGCTCAGAGCCAGGACACTCTCCCCCGGGGCCCTCATGGCTCTGGCCTGAGGAAGCTGGCCTTGCAGCCCTGGAAGCCACAGGGCAAGACCTGACCCCATTGACAGAATCCACAGCTGGGCTCTGCTCACAGACTGGCCACTCACTTCCCCCTGGAGCCAGGAACCGGGGTCCTCCAGCTCCCTTGACCCCTTCATCGGGAATCTCCTTCCCACGTCTTGAAATGGCACCCCCACCATCCTGCTTCCACAGCCTGAATCCAATCCCCAATCTGCCCGGAGGGCCTCTAGAGGGACCTTCTCCAAACACACAGCTGGGCATTCCTCTGCTCAAGAACTTTCAGTGGCTCCCTGCCTAGAGGACAGTGCCCACAGGCCGAACACGCAAGACCCTTCAGCATCCCATTGAGCCACAGCTGCCAAGTTCACTCCTCCTCCTACGTGCCCTTCCCTGTTCCTACACATTTCTGCAGACACCCCCTCGCCTTAGTGAACTCCTACACATCCTTCAAGACCCCACTCACACGTCCCCATTCTCACCTCCTGGTGGGTCTCTGGGAGGGTGGGAAGTGGGAGGTGACAGCCTCATTTTTGGGCAGATGGGCTCAAATGGCCAGTCTCGTGGGTGGGAAGTGCACTCTAACTCTAGGGCCAGGCTGCCCAGAACTCACACCTGAGCTGCTGCCGAGGTCTGCTTCTGAATGGGCCTGGGGTCCCTCAGTCTCAACTGGGCACAACAGGATCTGCCTCCTAGGCTGGGGGACCACCTCACAGCACATCAGACCCGGCAGATGCTCAGCCAGCATCAGCTCGCACTATCTGAGACAGGGGACAGCAGATGATAGCAGCCCACAGGCAGGGGTGGGAGGCAGGGAGGCAGGGAGGCAGGGAGGCAGGGAGCCACTCGCCCCTCCCACGAATGCACAGTGGGCTCCTACCTGCAGGACGTCTCTCGGAAGGAGATGTTCAGGTCCCAGTGGGTGTGCACTCTGCAGGAAGAGAAGCAGAGGGTCCATGTTGCTCTGGAGGCCCCTGACCCCAGCCTCAGGACAGCAGGACCAGTGCCCTGCTGGGCCACAGCCCTGGGCAGTGAACGAGGATGGCTGTGGCGCCCAGCACCGTCTGGTACCGGCTCCACGTGCTGGGGTCTCCCACCGGGACAGGCCCATGGGCCAAAGCCAGCTCCCGGCCTGGGCAGACACACGCGTCAGGAAGAACCGCACCGAGGCCCCGTCTCCCTCCGGCTTGCTGCCCTGCACTCAGAGGAGCCCTCAAGTGGTGCAGCAGGCGGGGGCCGAGGCTGTTTCTGCACGGTCAGTCGTGAGCCCGAATGGAACACCTTATTGCTGGAGCTGCTCTGGCCAGACTGGGACCCGGTCGGCAGGGTAGCTGGGGTGTCGGCCCAGACCGGTGCAGAGCCCTGGGGGTGCAAGTGAGCACTGCACAGCAGAGGAGTGAGGGGACGCCAGACGGGGGCAGACGAGGAAACAGCTCCTGCCTGCAACCCACACCGGACCCCAAAAAGACCAGCATCTGAGGGGAGGTGTGGAGGCCAGTGTAGACACCTCATCTGAGCAGCTGAAGGCCAGAAACCCCGGCCGGCCCCCTCTGAGCTTTGCACCTTCCTGCCGGCCCTGGTGCTGGTACCTTCTCTTCATGATATGGATGTGTGGGCCATCTTCCCGCTTCAGGCCCGGCCGCCGCCCACAGGTGGGGCCACTCCCGTCACTGTCACCATCGCTGACAGAGAAGCTGGGGGTCCGTTCCTTTTTCAGGCTCCGGGCAGCAGGCAGGGCCACTGTCCTCTTGTCCGCCAGCCGCCCCCGGTTCTGGTGGGGCAGGAGGAGAGGAAGGTGAGGCTGGACCAGGCCATCAGTCTCACAGGAGCCTGCCCTGGCCTCAAACCCCCTGCCCAGCCCCAGGCATGGCAGAGGCACCCTCAGAGCAGCGATCCTTCCTCCACCACCACCCGCCTCTGGGATGGGCCTGGGGTCAGCAGGAGCCACAACTGGCCAGAGACCCAGAGGACAGCCGAGAGGCAGGACCTCAGTTGTCCCCCGCGACAGACGCACACTGGCTCGGCCCTCCCCCGCCCCATCCCACACCAGCCTGGTTCCACCGTTTCTGCCCTCCCAGCCCTTGAGGATGCTGGAGGGTCCCGGCCCATTCGGCGGCCTGAGTCGGGGCGGCCCCTGTGTGGCAGGCCTCCCTCCCAGCTCACTCATGTGCCCTCACTCCCAGCTCCCTTCCCAGGGCCCCTGCGTCTCCTGGGATCTGTGTAGAACCGGCCTGGCTCTGGTGGGCTCACACTCAACATGAACACACGTTACCTCCGGCTCTCTGCTTGGCAACCCCAGCACGTTCTTTGTGAACCCTCTCCCCCCCGACACCCTGCCACCGATGCCAATCAGCGTTATGCAGAGTCCAGCTCGGGGGCAGCTGCCGCCTGGCACAAGGCAACTGGCAACTGTCTGAGCCGAACTCTCGCAGAGTGCAGGCCCGGAGCTCACAGGTCACAAGATGCCGAGCCCTGAGCAGCCCAGGTCCCGTTCCGCCAGCCCTGCCAGGCATTTTCACGTGGCTTCTTTCTCCCCATCTCCCTGGCACCCACGGAACGAGTGTGTGGAGCTGTGGGTGCCTCTGGTGGGAGCACGGAGGTGCACCGTGCGACCCCTGCAGAACACAGGCGAGCCCCGAGCTCACACACACCTGTGGACATGCAAATGCGCGGACATGCACACACGCGGCGGACACACCCACGCGGACACTCAGACACGTGGCAGACATACACGCAAACACACGTGAATATGTGGACACGGCGCAGACACGCACACACGCGGTGGACACGTGGACACGCAGCGGACACACACTTGGACATGTGGGCACGAACACAGCAGACACGCACGCACGCAGGAACATGCACATGCGTGGGGACACACGCACACACACGCGGCGGACACGCACACACGCACGCGGCACCCTGCATGGCACAGCAGCGCAGGCCCAGCCCCAGGCACCTCTGGACTCCTCCAGTGTGTTTCCGTCTCACCACCCCCAGGGGAAAGAAGGAAAGTCACTGGTTATTTTCCAGTGGTGGGAAGCTTTTTAAAATTTAATAGTAGGCCGCTGGTCCCGGGGGCGGCAGAGGCCTTGAGAGCTTCTAACTTCTTCTCCTCTGTTCAGTCACGGGGTCTCCTTGGACTTCGTCCCTCCCGTTGCCAAAACATAGCCAGGAGCTTGAGCCAGCTCAATTTGGGCAGTGCCCCCACCCCAAGGGTCTGGAAGCTGGAGCATCCCCCGACCCAGGTGGAAGCCCCCTTCCCAGAGCCATGTCTCCCCTCAGCAGCCACTGGGCCTGTGCTGGGTCCCGTCTTTTCTCTCCATCACAGCTCAGTGGGAAAACCCAGCACTGCTGAGCAGGGGGTGGTGGAGCATGGGGTCCGAGGTCCCTGCTAAGACCCTGCCCTGGCCAGGGCCGCCCCAGGCTGTAGGTACAATGGCTGTCTGTGCCTGTGCTTCTGTGAGTGAGCTGGAGCTCCGGGTGCCTTCAACAGCCACAGCCTGTCTGGTGTGTGCTGTGCGGAGGAGCCCCACTTCGCCCCACCCTTCTGCAGCCCAAGCACCAGGGTTCAGAGGATCTGATGGCCTCTCCTCTCCCACCTCCCTTCTCTTGAGACCAAAACAAAATGCTTTTTTCTCTGCTTCTTGTCTGTGGGATGGGGAAAAGGTGGAAGCCAGGACCAAAAGACAGCCCCTTGGAAGAAGGCCAGGGCTGGCTGGCTGGGAACGGAGTCAGCCTCAGCCCCGTGCTGCACGGGGCTACCTCAGGCCCAAAGCAGGCAAGTAGAGGTGCGTCCGGCCACTCAGGCCCACTCTGCACCTCCACCTCTCCCACCCCTTCCCAGAAGAGGGGCTCCCGAGTGTGCCAGGAACTGCAGCCCTAACCCCAGCAGCCATGGCCCTAATTGGCTCCAAATTGCTCCTTCCCAACAGGCATTCTTCCTTTTCAGACCAATCCTCCAACCCTCGCTGCCCAACCAGGGGCTGGGGGCTGGGTGGGGGGTGCAGGTGCCTCCGTGTTGAGAAGGCAGCACCCAGCACCCCAGTCTCCTGCCTGCTCCCTCAGTGAGGGCGTCCATAGCTATCCACCCTGGGCTGGGGCCTTGAACCGGCCTCCAGCTCCAGTTCTCTGGATACTAAAGGCCCACACTGCAAAGACTCTGCCCCTGGCCAGGTTCTGCATCCCTAGGACACCTAGACGTTCAGGCTCTTGCCCGGTAGGGCTCTGGCTCTCCACATCCCAGAGACACACGTCACTCACACTCAAGCCTGTGGCTCCCCAGAATGCTGTCGCACCTACAATCACACATCACCAGCTGGACCAGAGAACACAGTGACCCCCAAGCTGTGACGGGGCCCAGGTTTAATTATCCCACTCATGGAGACCTGGACCCACAGGACTCGAGGAGAAGCAGTTTCAAGGCACCCTAGGGGAGGCTCCAGGACAGGCACGGTCCTCCTGCCTCCACGCTGGGAGGGAGCTGGGGAGCCTCCCCCTGTGAAGGTACAAGCGCTGGGAGAGCCAGAAGCAAAGCCCCTTCCGGCTGCCCGTCGGAGGCTCCCTCCAGCACACCCGCAAGGACGAGGTTAGGACTCCCGATCCTGAAGGCCGCAGGGACAAGCTCCGCAGTGGGGAGAGCAACTCCCAGCCCCAAGAGCCCCGCATCTCACCACCGGGGAGGATATTCGGCAGCCTGGGCAGTCGCAGATTGGAGGGTGCACCTGCAGGATCCCCTTGGACATAAGCGTCTTCAGACTTTTCCCTGCGAGCAGAGCCGAGGCAGACCCTGTGAGGGAGCGGCGCGCTTCTGGGCGCATCGGCGGCAGGGCCAGCCCCCTTTCCCGGCTTGTGGGCGAAATGCACCCCGACCCACCACACCTGCGTCGCCCGACCTCCCACCCCGCTTCCCGCCCCACCCTCGCGCACGCCGCAGGGATCCGCCGGGCTCTGCAACTCCAGCCCTGGAGGAGCGCCCTCCCCGGACGCAGCGCCTGGGCGTCCCCGCGCGGCGCCCCTCCTCCCGCGCTCCACCCTCTCCCCCGCCCCGAGGGAGCCGCAGGCAGGGCCCTGAAAGGCTGAGTTCCGGAGCGCTGAGCGGCGCCGTCGGGGCCCTCGGCCTGTGCAGCAGGAGGGGGCGGCCACCGGGAGCCACGCTCTGCTCAGGTCCTAACTTTCTAACCCCTTGCGGCTCCCGGCGCTCACCTCGCCCCCCGGGTCCTCCACTCCGGCGCCCCCGCATGGCACCCTTGGGGCAGGCGCCCGCAGGCGCCAAAACGGACTGCGCCCCGTCCTGGCGCCCCCGCGACCCCCACCTGCCCGGCAGTCTCCCCCGCCGCGCGCCCGCCCCGGGCCGCACGTGCGCCCCGCCGCTCCCGCCCGACCCTGGGGCTCTGCGCCCTCACCACCCGGCTCCTGCCCGCGCTCTCGAGTTCGCGTAAACTTCCTTCGGGGCTTAAGGCCCAGGAACCTCGCAGACACCTTCCGAGCGGAGGGGGCGGCCCGCGAACCCCAAGCGCTGTGGCCCAAGCTGGGGGGCGGTGCAGCGAGGGGAGCTCTGCCCGTGTCCGCCGAGGCGCTGCGCGCGCGGCGGGGGTGTCCCCGCGCAGTCGTGGAGCTGTAGCGCCCCCTCGGCCGAGACGGAGGCTTCTGGGTGTCCGAGTCGGGAAGCGGGTGGGGTCGGGGCCCGCGGGTACCGGGGGAGCCGAGGAAGGGACCGCGGCGGTTCGCGCCCCCTCGGGTGTCGGGTTGGGGAGCGGAGTCCCGAGAGCGGAGGGAGGGGCGGCGGCACCTTTGTGGCGGATGCTGCGCTTCCAGTCCTTGGCCGTCTCGCGGCCGCTGACGAACTGGAACTCGTTGGGCGTGAGCCACTCGCCGCGGTGGCGGATGGACGGGCCCTTGCTGCCCTGGCAGAGTTTGCGCACGTAAAGCAGCGCGCGGTTGGCGCCGCACTCCACCTCGATGCACGGCTCGCCGTTGTCCAGCAGTGGCTGGAAATCCGGGGCGGCGGCCCCGGTGGCCGAGAAGCGCTCGAGGGCGCGCGGGTCCCTGGGCAGGTGGAGGTGCGGGGCGGCTCCGGGCAGGCTTAGGTAGGCGCGCGGGGGGCGGAGCGGCGGGGTCAACAGCGCTTCGTAGCCGGCGGCCGAGGCGGGCAGGGAGGCGGCCGGGGGAAGGGCCGAGGTCGCGGGCAGTGGCGCCAGGTAGCCGGGCAGCGGAGGCAGCGGCAGCGGCAGCGCGGCCAGGCCCGGGTGGAACGTGGCCAGAGCCAGGGCCAGGTCCTCGCGGGCCGGGAACTCCTTCTTGACCGCGGGCATGGCGCGCTCTCCGCCGGCGGCAGCAACTTACTCCGGCCGGGGCTGGAATTGGGTCGCCGGGGAGGCGCCTGGCCGCGCGCCCACCCCGTCAGCTACTGCGCCCCGGCGCCCGCAGCCCCCGCCGCCGCGCCGCCCGCCAGGCCGCTCCGGACTGCTGCTGCCCGTTCCGGCGGGGTCTCGGCGGCCCGAGACATGGAGCTGCCGGCTCTGCGATCGATCCCGGGTCCCCGCGCCGAGCGCCGCAGCTCCGGGGCCTGGGCGCTTCGCCGGGCCGACGTCGGGGGTCCCACGCCCCGGCCACCTGCGTCCGCGCCCGGGGCGGTCCCGCGGGCCAGGCCGAGACCCGCAGCGAGGAGTCGCGGAGGCCCCGCCCCGCCCGGGGGTCCCAAGCCCCCGCCCCGCCGCCCCGGCCGCGTCAGCCGTGCACTGGCGTCCACTGGCGCGCGCCCGCCCGGCGGGGACTTGGGAGACTCCGCCGCAGCCGCCGCCGCCACAACTTGGCCCATTTAAACGGCCCCGGCGCGGCGGGCGGCGCGGGCTCCCGCGGGGGGTGCGTGACGGCCGACTTGGTGCATCCAGCGGCGGCGGCGGCGGCGGCGGGACAGGGCTGCGGGCCCCCGCACTGTCCTGAGCACGGAGTCCCCGGGAGCCGCTGGAATCCAGGACTCCGCCGCGCGGGACCGGGACAGGCTGGTCTCCGACCGGGCTCCTCTCGGCGGGAGGGAGCTGGGGGCTGCTCGCCGGTGCGTGAGCGTGCGCTGGCGCCTGTGGGGTTTTGCACAGCGACACTGATGGTGGGCATTGGTGGCCGGGCGGGCGTGGGTGGTCTCAGTGTATCTGCAGGGAGCGAAGTTGTGGATTTGCGGCGTGTTGTCTGGGCAAAGTGTCCGGGAGGGCAGCAGCTGCCGCCCATCCTTGCGCCTTCCCGTTCATTTCACAGGGCTGAGTTCGCCTGAGCCACTGAGTTCCTTTTTAGTCGCTTAGGGTGAGGACGCTGAGACAGAAAGGTGAAGTAACTCCCCTGAAGTCACACAGCTGCTTCAGATGCAGGATGTCTCACTGCAGGACAGAGCCAGAGCCGTGGTGTGGGGCAGGAGCTTCCTCTAACCCCATACTTCCCCGGAAGAAGGTGGTGTGGATCCAACTCAGGCTGGGGTGGCGGGCAGCCGGGTGGTAGGGTGCGCACCTGCAGATTTTCTTTCCCCACAAGGAGCAAGTCTAGTGGAGTGGACCTGCCACACCACGTCCACTTGGTGCCTTCTGACAGGTCAGCCTGGGCCCCAGTCCCTGGTCACCTCCCCGTCTGCCCAGATGGGTTCGGAAGAGCAGCAGAACCTGGGGCACTGGTAACAGCAGGCGAGGCAGGCTTGCCCTGCCCTGCTGTGCCTTGTCGCACTCACTAGAATGGGGCCTCCTGTTGCCACCCCGGCCTCTGCCCCCTGAGATGCTCCGGGCTTGTCCCTGTAGGCATCTTCCTGACCAGGTCTGGTCGGTGAATGGACCACAAGCCTGTTTGCACAGTCACCTTCTTCAAGAGAGGGAACAGCCAGCCCATCACCACCTCCTCCCAGGCCAGCCCCACTGAGCGTCACTCTGACCCCTGGTGACCACTCTGGGCTCCTTCACAACTCAGGTCCTCACCTTGTCTCAGCAGAGGCTTCTGCTGGCCCCAAAGCCAACCCTCGGAGTGAGGTCAGGGCCAACCATGCTCTGCTCAAAGAACATACCAGAAGCCTCCCCCGCCATCCTGGCTACCTTCTGTGGGGGCTCCTTCTTGGTCTGTTGGGGTCTGAGGGCCAGGTGTGAGTGTGGGTGACCCTTACGTGGCCACCCTTGGCCTGTCAACCTATCTGGGGCCGGGACACCTGCATATCCCTGACCCCAGGTGTGGCTGCCAGCCAGTTCCTGTGCCTTCCTCCCCTGAAGCCTGAGTCTTGTCTCATGTCTGATGCCATGTGAAAAGTTGGCTCGTGGGCCAGCTGGAGGCCATGTGCACTGGCCCTGAGTGCCCACTGGCCCCTGCCCTGACCCTGTGGTCATAGCTCCTATGTGGGCTTCCAGGTTCACCTGCATCTGACCCCCTGATGCTCACACAGTGACTTGGGGAGGTGGCGCTGGCTGGGAAGGTGCAGGTCCACATGGCAGCACCTTTCTGGGTCTGAGGCCCTTGGGCCAGGCCTCTCCTCTGACCTGGGCCAGTGGAGGGGCCTCCTTTCCCTTCGAGGGCCCTCCCCTCATTCGCCTGGCATCTCACCATGCTCAGGCCTGCAGTGCAGTTGGTGGGGGGGGATGGGGTGGCCCTGGGTTTCTGGCTGGGTGGCCTAACCTGCAGCCCACAATCTAGTTCCATCTGTCTCTAGAGGACCAGAGTCTCTTCCTGAAAAGACCCTGACTGTGTCAAAGCTGGAGGCACCCTGTCCTCACCATCCAGTCCCTGATGTCCAGGATGTCCCTCCAGGGGCTGGGCGAGGAGGCCTTCCCCACCACTTCCTTGTCTTTTTGGGAAGCAGGTACCTCCTCGGAGGCCACTTTCCCACAGGACCAGGCCTCCTCACCCCTAGCATCACCCTTCTCAGCGGGGCTGTGCCCCTTCCTTGGGCCTGTCCACTCACACGCTCATCCTGTGTCCCCTCATATACACCTGTGTCCCATGCGCACACCCGTGTCCACTCCCACACCTGTCCTGTGTCCACTTACACACCCGTGTGCACTCCCACACCTGTCCTGTGTCCACTCACACCCGTGTCCGCTCCCACACCTGTGCTGTTTCCACTCACACACCTGTATCTCACGTTCACTAACGCATCCACGTTCCGTGTTCATTCCTGCACACTGGGGTCCCGTGCCCACTCACTCCCCCGTGTCCTGAATCCACCGGCTCACACCCTGTTCTGAATCTACTTGCTCACACCTGTGTCTCACGTCCACTTGCGCACCTGCGCGCTCGCGCTCATGTGTCCCGTGTCCGCTCGCACACCTGTCTTGGTCTGGGACACCTGGGCCCCACTCTTCTGCACTCCTCAGACTGGCAAAGCTGGAGGGATGGAGTTTTGGTGCTGGAATCATCCTGAGCGAGGCAGGGAGGTGGCGGTGTGGACTGCATAGCCCCTCCTCCGGCCCACCGAGCCCCGCCTGCCTGGGCCTTGGTGCCTGTCGCTGCTCCGGGTACCCCTGCTGGGGCCCCTCTGCTGCCGCTGGGCTAAGGCTGGAGCCGCTGCCTGCCGCCACCAGAGGGAGGAGGTCATAAATAACCCCGGGGCTGCACTGGAGCAGACGGTGACCCGAGACGTCCTGGGGGAGTGTGGGGGCGCCAGGGGCCGCTGCCCCGGCCCACACGCTGCCTCCGCCGTCCGGGGGTGCCTGCCCAGGCTCCCCAGTACTTCTCTTAGCACCCCCTTCTCATGCCTCCCGTCATCAATCAACCAACCATGTCTTGAGCCCAGATGTGGTATAGCTCCAGTCGAGATGGGAGGGAGAAGAGAGATGGGGAAGCCAGGTCTGGGGCCCTCAGGTGCAGCCAGGACATGCAGGTGAGCAGCTATCAGCCAGCCCCTCAGCCTCCATCCTGAGCTTGCTTACTTCTGGTGATGGAGGGAGATGTACAGAAAAGACCCTGCAGCCTGCAGACATGGCACAGTGACTCCTGGCCGAGGATACACCCCCGTGTGAGTGCCCGGCTGCCAGCAGGAGCACAAGTGCTCAGAAGCACAGGTGTGCCCACACCCTGCGTGCCTGTGTACGGCACAGCGGCCCCCAACTCTCATGGCACCAACAGACCCTCCCATGGCCACACGGATGAAGACGGCTTCAACACAGACACCAGACGGGATGTGCACTCCTTCCAAGGCCTGTGCACAAGGCAGACGCAGGGCCTGCGGGCACCCGCACCGCACAGACCCAGTCACACACGGCCGTCAGCCACAGTGGCCGGGACAGTGCCAGGGCCTGTCGCTGTGGGACAGAAAGCCTAACCTGGGAGGTCAGGGGTCGTGCTAAATCAGCTGGGTCCCCTCGGACGCTTCTGTAGAAGTGGCCGAACCTTCAGGAACCCACCTACTCCTGGTCAGACCGGAGGAGCGGCCACAATGCAACCTTCCCGTGCCTCCGGCCGCTGTGAACTGGCTGCGCGCCACGTCACTTCAGGACACGGGAAGCTGTTTCCGAGTCCAGTCTGTCCGCTGACCTGAACCTTTACCGTTGAAAGAGCCACGGAGTGGGCCCCGAGGGTCCCTTCCCTGCCCTCCCGTGCTGTGTAGTCAGGGATGCTCCTTCAGACACACACTGGTGGGCTCTGACTGCCGGATTCAAGGGTGGTGCTGTGGTCCTCACCCGCCGTGTCACCAGGGTGCTGACTGACACCCGCACACTGGCGAGAGCGAGTGCTGGCCGGGCACACCCCAGACACTTCCTCTGTAGAGCGTTGATGCTGAAGCCAGAGGCCACCTTGAGGCTAAGCACAGGGAAGGAGTAGTTTCCAGAGCCCCAAGCAGCGGGAGGGCCTGTCCCGATGAATGGACTTGGTGGATCTCACCCTCTCCTGCAGACACTGCCGGCCTGCAGCTTGGACCCGCCTGGGTTGTGGATGCGACCAGAGGACGCAGATGCTGCTTGTGGGTGGACGTGGGCCTCGGTGGTCCTCAGCCCTCACGGACTGAGCCCCTGAAGCACTGTTGCTGCCCCTTCTCGGACGACAGGTCAAGGGGTCACCTGGAGCTGTGTGCAGAGCCAGGGCCCAGCACGCAGGCCTTGGGCTCCAGGCCCCTGCGCCCCACATCTGGAATGTGCCAGCAGGGTCCAGTGTGAGAAGAGCGGATCCCCATGTGAGTGAGGGTGGAGGGCTGCCCATCTGCCCTGGCCACGGTGCCACTGTCCACATCAGCTCACTCTCAGCACAGATCCCGTGTGAGGCCTTGGGGGCCACGCCCCTCGTTCTGGATGTGCGGGCTCTGGCCCGTTGCTCCCGCTCTGCTGGCCGCACATTTACTAGCTGGTGAGCTTGGCGGGTCTGTGGACACGGAGAGATCAGAACCTGCTCGATGAGGCCCCATGAGGATACCAGGCTGTGCTGACCCCCAAGCTTTGGCGGAGAGGGGCACCAGCGAGGGCCCTGCACAGACAGCCTCAGGTGCGAGAAGCTGGAGCCTAGGGCAGCTGAGGAGTGGCTGGGTGCAGTGGCTGGAAGTTGCTGTTCTCAGACCCGGCTCCGAGGCCCTCTCCAACTGCATGGATGATTCAGGTTGGACCCCAGGTGTGACTGTGTATCTCAGGGGGCTGGGATGGGACCCCCTGAGAGCAGGGTTTTTGTTACTTCACCGACAAACCCACGTTCCTGGCATGAGATAGGTCCTCAGTCAGTGAAGACCACACACCCTGGGGTCATCCACGGTGTCCAGAGGAGGGGTGAACCCTGCTCAAAGCCAGACTGGGCACAGCCCCCAGAGCGCTCTGGGGCTCACTCAGGGCAGCCCTGCCGCCTGCCTGCCTGCTTCCTAAGCTGCTACCACCTCCCCAGGTGGTGCTCTGCATGCCTCCTGCCCCAGGTGCTTTGTAGGAGTTTGACCACAGGTATCCTCTCCATCGGAGAGAGAAAAATCTCACAACCTGGGCGAACTCCAGGCCTGGCCCAGGGAAGATATCCTTATCTTCAGCAGGTGTGGCCCAGGGCACGGGGAGGTCAGCCTCAGGAGGCACGGATGGTGGAGTGGTGTCCGCCCAAGGGCCCTGTCTGCAGCACAAGGTGCCGCAGAGGTCCCCTGGGACAGAGCCTTGTGGCTGGGGCAGGCAGGGGTCACACCTGCTTCTGCACAAAGAGGCAGATACAGGCCCACGGCGTGGTCTCCAAGGTCCCACATCCCAGGTGTGGAATGACCCAGGTTGCTGCCGCTGTGCCATCTCCACTGACCACTCATGGAGGCAGTTTTGTCCTCTGGGGCCCCGGAGCTCCTGACCCCAGTGGCTGTGGAGCAGCCCAGGTGCGGGCCCCAGTGCACACCCAGAACCCACTGTGTGTGCTCATGGCCTTGCCCCAGCGAGGCCTGGGTGTTGCATGAGGCCCGGGACACTAACGTGGTGGATATCCACGCGTGTGCTGCTCTGGGGTTCCTTCCCATGTTTCTTTAGGTAATGAAACTTGTACCCAAACAGGATGTGCAGGGTTCCGCTGTGTGGCTGCTGTGTGTTTTTAGGGTCTCGTTCCTTTGTTCCCAAGCAGGACACAGCTGTGACTGGCTGCTCCAGAAAGGGTGGGTGGGTGGAGACCCCACGGGCAGGGTCACCAGGGGCAGCAGGCCTTTTGTCAGCACTGATTTCTTTGTCATGTGAGGGATTTCCAGGTCAGCAAGCCCAGGTGGACAGGCAGTTTTATTCTGTTTCCCATGGCAAATCCAGCCTCACATTGACTTTCTGAGATCACACACGGACCCTCACCCCCTCCAAGGCCGAGTCCTGGACTCCCACTGCGTTTCTCGGAGGGCAGGGTGAGTGGGTGGCATCATTTTGGCGTGTGCTGGCACCTCTGTGGACCTGGCCTGAGGCTCCTCTGTTGCTGAGTCTCCCATGGGCCATCTGTCTTCTGCATGGCTGCTGAGATATCACACTGGGGTGGCCCTACAGGTGGCTGAATGAGAATAGGACTTCCATGCTGCACCTCCCTGCCTGACCCCCGGGGTGGCCCCAGTAGCGGAGGGCCGAGGCTGGGCGGCAGGGATTGGCTGGGATCCTATGCAGAGCCTAAGGGCAGGGCCAGGCCTGAGCCCAAGGCGCAGGGGAAAGGCCGAAAGTCCAGGGCCCCTTTCTTTGCCAGGTACCTGGGGTCCAGCCTGAGCAGTAGGAGGGACTCAGCCCCTCACCCAGGCTGGAAGGGTCCTGGGCAGAGGCCCCTCCTGCATGCACCCCCAGCCCCCACTGCGGCACTGGGGCCAAGACTAATAAAACACCCACCTCACAGGAGACAGCTTTATCTTGTTGATCGGAAGTCTGCCAGCCCAATTTATGATGGAACGTAAGATCTCCAAATCTGAATTTATGCGCTGTAGCGTAACAAGAGGTCAATGAGATTAAACGTGGGCTCGTGAGAGGACCCTTGTCAGGCTTGCTGTGAGGCGCACAGAAAACCCACAGCCAGAGCCCCTGGGCCCTGCCTAGGCAAGACAAGAAAAGCCGGGGGCAGGTGGGATACGGGCCTGGGGCTCCCGGGAAGCCCACGGAGGGAGGCCGGAGAGCCAGGCAGCCCGGGGCAACCGTGGGATGGCTCCTGGATGGAGGAGAGCAGGGGGGTGCTGAGGGTTCCGTCAGGGTTGGGGAGCCTTTTCCTGGTCACAGACCCACCCCATTTTGGTCCCCAAGCCCTAGGCGCCCCTGGCTCTGAGGGCAGTTGGGAATCTGCCCTGAGGCAGGTTCAAGGACAGAGCTCTGACCCTGGCCCAGCGCAGCCTTGGGTGCCATGAACTTGGCTTCCGGCTCACAGCAGCTCCCTGTGCCCCTTCCCGAGCCCTCCGTGCTCTGGAACCCGTGGGCAGGGTGAGGGAGGGGTGCTGTGTCTCAGTGGGGGCCTGGGCGCCCAGCCAGCACAAGGCTGGCTTGCTGAGCTTAGGGCAGACCCCGACTTCAGAATTTATACAAATAAACGCAATGAAAAGTGCTGGCAGCCTGATCTGATTACAGTCATTCATTCTCTGGTCGTTAATAATTTGTGCAATAAAGGACTGCGGCCGCTCGGTGCGGGGGAGGCTGTGGCCCGGCCTTCCCTCGGCGCCGGCCCCGGGAGCTGGAAGCATAAATTATTAGTTTCTTATCGCTGGGCCTGCCATCGCTCATGCTGCCAGGGCCTGGCGGAAGCGGGTGGCTGTTCTGCTGCCCGCCAGGGCCGGCTCTCAGCCGTGGCCTGGGGCCCTTTGTCACCCCCCCTGCCCCCCAGGTGTGGGAGCCACGGAGCCTGGTCAGGCCCTGAGGCTGATGCTGGAGCCCAGCAACTTTGGACGTCGGGAAGGTGGGGCTCTAGCGCCTGTCCTTACACCCTCTCGGTAACTGAGCCAAATCACTGGTGGTTGGAAATGCAACCTCCCACACCCGGCCACAGCACAGCAGCCCACCGCGCCCCTCGCCCAGACCCTGACCAGAGGAACACATGGTTGCGTTGGGTTTGTCAGTCCTCTGGGTGTGGCGGGCCCCTCTGGGTGGGACTTGGCACCTGTACCTGGGGCACCTGCAGGAACGGTGCTCACACTGTCTCCCTGTGTCCAGCGCTGGGGCCCTGGTCTGGCGCGCAGGCATAGGGCACCTCACCCCCTCTCACGCCCTCACACGCCTGCTGCCGGGGTTCCCTGTCCCACCCCAGAAGGGAGATGCTGAGGCTGAGGCAGGTTTGGGAAATCAGGGTGGGGCCTCTGGAATCAGACATCCTAACACTGGATGCAGGGGGTGTTGGGGCGTGAGTGCAGGGTGACCTCATGGACCCAAACTCTCTGATGTGCCTCTGGGGCTCAGCTCCCCTTTCTGGAGGACTGAGGATTCTGGAACCCAGCCTTGAATTGTGAGGATGGCGGGGTCTAGAGGGAGGCTGTGCCCACTGCTGGCTGTGCGGCCTTGGGAAGACTTCTAACCTCTCTGAACCTCAACCTGTAACATGGGAATGCGAATTAAACAAGATGAAATTAACATGCATTGTGCGTGTGGGTGGGGCAGAGACAGCCATCCCGGCAGCTGGTGAGGCTCTCAGGATATGGAGTCCTGGAGCCCACGAAGCCCCTTTCGGAGACTGCTCTACCCACGTGCAAACATTTCCCCTCTTCCCGTGGATGACCCCTGCTCGGCCGCAGGCGTTTTGGCTCGGAAGGTCCCCCTGCCCTCCGGCCTTGGGATCACTGGAGACAGTTGGGGGAGGGGGTGCCTCGGTGCCCTGTGGACCTGCCTGGCAGCCTGTCACTTCCCCGTCGGCTCCATCGATGGGTGCTCCTATTCTGGGTTGCATTTTCCTGCCTCTTTGCACGCTGGTGACTTTTGGTTGGGTGACAGGGATTGTGAATTTTGTTAGACTATTTCTGTAAACATTTGCTTTACTCAGGACTCCAGGAAGTTACTTGGAAGCTGTTTGGACCTTTGCGGTCTTGCTTTTAAGCTCTGGTGGGAGGACCACGGCAGCGTTTGGTCTGGGGCTGACTGTGCCCTCCTTCACCATGGCACGGCCCTGCTTGGCTCTCTGCCAGGAGCTCAGGTGCCCCAGCCTGGCTGGTGGTCACACGCCTTCCCTGTCCAGGCCCTGGTGGGTTCCAGCCATGGTTCCCTCTGGTGATCTTGGGTGGTTTTTTCCTGGGTTTCTGTAG
>PVKV010032301.1:0-20022 GCA_004027835.1 Alouatta palliata
AATCTCTGAGTACTTGCTTGTTCACGAAGGATTTTATTTTTCCTTCACTTATGAAGCTTAGTTTGGCTGGATATGAAATTCTGGGTTGAAAGTTCTTTTCTTTAAGGATGTTGAATATTGGCCCCCACTTTCTTCTGGCTTGTAGGGTTTCTGCGGAGAGATCTGCTGTGACTCTGATTTGCTTCCCTTTGTGGGTAACCCGACCTTTCTCTCTGGCTGCCCTTAGCATTTTCTCCTTCATTTCAACCCTGGTGAATCTGACGATTATGTGCCTTGGGGTTGCTCTTCTTGAGGAATATCTTTGTGGTGTTCTCTGTATTTCCTGAACTTGAATATTGGCTTGCCTTCCTAGGTTGGGGAAGTTCTCCTGGATAATATCCTGAAGAGCATTTTCCTGCTTGGATTCATTTTTTCTGTCACATTCAGGTACACCTGTCAAACGTAGATTAGGTCTTTTCACATAGTCCCACATTTCTTGGAGACTTTGTTCATTCCTTTTTACCCTTTTTTCTTTAATCTTGTCTTCTTGTTTTATTTCATTGAGTTCATCTTTGACCTCTGATATCCTTTATTCTGCTTGGTCGATTCAGCTGTTGAAACTTGTGTATGCTTCACAAAGTTCTTGTGTTGCGTTTTTCAGCTCCATCAATTCACTTATACTCCTCTCTAAGTTGGTTATTCTCATTAGCATTTTGTCAAATCAGTTCTTAGTTTCTTTGCATTGGGTTAGAACATGTTCTTTTAGCTCACAGAAGTTTCTTATTACCCACCTTCTGAAGCCTGATTCTGTCATTTCATCACACTCATTGTCCATCCAGCCTTGTTCCCTTGCTGGTGAGGAGTTGTGATCCCTTGTAGAAGGAGAGGCGTTCTGGTTTCGGGTGTTTTCCTACTTTTTGCACTGGTTTCTCCCCATCTTTGTGGATTTATCTATGTGTGATCTTTGTGGTTGGTGATTTTCAGATGGGGTCTCTCACTGGACGTCCAGTTTGTTGATGATGAAGTTATTTCTTTCTGTTTCTTAGTTTTCCTTCTAACAGTCTGGCCCCTCTGCTCTAGGACTGCTGAGGTCCACTCCTGGCCCTGCTTGCCTGGGGATCACCTGCAGCGGCTGTAGAATGGTAAGGGTTGCTGCCAGTTTCTTCTTCTGCTATCTTTGTCCCAGAAGATTACCCGCCAGATGTCAGTCTGAGCTCTCCTTTGTGAGGTGACTCGTTGGATATATGGGGGTCAGGGAGCTGCTTGAGGAGACAGAGTGTCCTTTATAGGAGCTGAAGTGCTGAGCTGTGAGCTCTGTTGTTCATTCAGAGTTGCTGGGCAGGTACGTTTAACTCTGCTGCAGCAGAACTCATAAACCCCTTTTTTTCCCCCAGGTGCTCTGTCCCGGGGAGTTAGGGCTTTATTTATGAGTTTCCCTTCTGCTGCTGCCTTTTTCTCAGGGCTGCCTTGCCCAGCGATGAGGCAGCCTAGTCACTGCCTGCAGAGGCTTTGCTGAGCTGCTGTGGGCTCTGCCCAGCTGCCATATAAACTTCCCTGCAGTCCAGTTTATACCGGTGTGGTGTAGTTAGACCTGCCTCGGCAATGGCGGGCTGCCTCTGCAATGGCAAACTACCTCCGTAGTGACAGACTGCCTCAGTAATGGCGGACACCCCTCCCCCACAGAGCTGGACCGTCCCGGGTTCAGCTGTGCTTGCTGTGAAACTCCCGATCCAGAGCATTTCCGATGGATGTTTTATTGTGGGGGTGGGACCAGCGGAGCCTGATCACCTGGATCCCTGCCTCAGAGCGTTTTTTTTTTTTTTTTTTTTTTTTTAAGTTGAATGGTCAACTGTCTCCCAGGTGTTCCAGCCGCCTGTTGAAAAGGCGCCGGGATCTGTGTGATTTCCCATGTGGTGACCCAGTGCACTGGCTGAAACCGCAGGTGCTGAGTTTCGTGGCGATTTTTGCCTGGGAAGTCTCCTGGCCTGGCTGCCTATTTCAGTCCCCTTTTTTAATTAGATGAATGGGCGGCTCTGCCTTCCCAGAGCTCCAATTGCCAGCTAAAACGGCACCAGGACCCACGTATTTTGTATGGGGAACCGCTGCGCCGGGTCACCGTCCAAAATAGCAGAGAAAACAGCTGCTCCTGAGAAAACAGCTGCGCCAGCCAAACCAGCTGCGCTGGTGACCCGTGGGGCTCCTCCCCCTGGGAATCTCATGGTCTGTAGGCAATAAAAATCTGTCTGGGAATGTGGCGTCCACTCACCCTCCATGCTTTCACTGGGAGCTGCAATCCTCAGCTGCTCCTAATCGGCCATCTTGGATCCTCCTCCTGAATCAGGTTTTATTACTGAGACCGGGTTCCAGGGCACGAGGGAGGCTCAGCTCCCTGATAGGATGTGTTCTTCCAGGCCCTTGGTCCCTCACTAACCCAAGAATGAGAGAGGGGACCCCGCTGGGCATGGTGAGCTCCTTTTAAGTAAATATTGGACCCTAAAGAGTTTTGCAGAAAGTGATTTATTTAGGGAGACAGAGAGGAAAAAAAGGAGAAAGAAAAGCGCTCCCACAATGTTGTCGAAGGGGATGCAGAGATGGAGTCTCCCTGGATGTGGGAGAAGGGAACTTTTAACCTGGGAGATGTTCCCGTCCTATTCAAGTTTTCTGTCCTATGAAAGGAGTTCCTTTAAACTTCTGCTGGAGTTACTGACCTTTGATTTCTGGGCAGTCTAAAGTTAAACAAAGACCTCTAAGCTCCCAGATGGAGATGTGGGTGGAGGTATGGCACTGGGAAGTTCTTGCTGTTGAAACTCCACCCCCTTGTGGACCCGAGGAGAGAATACATTTCCTCATTACTTTGAAAGTATTATTAAAATGTGTATCATTTTCTTACTACATTAGTTATTTGTTTCATTCCATACATAGACTGTTACAGTCTTCTGCCAATATCACAGTAGCTGCTACGAGGGCCATAGTGACTTTATAGAAAAGCTTTAAAAAAAAATCTCAAAAAAGTTATGAGACAGATGATATTATAGATAAACCAGAAGGGAAAAATAGAAACAAAATCTGGAAGGTTTGCTTTGTTTATGACATGTAGAAGTAACCATAAATCAGAATGGTACTTGACAACATTGCAGTTCAGTTTGTTAATAGTCCTTAAATTGAATTTCAAATTATATGAACTAAAGTAACAATGTTTAAGGCATGAATTGAAACTATGTTCAAAATGAAGATTGCATGTACTTGACTATTGATGGGCAAATATGTAACAAACATTCTATAAGCTACAACAATAAACATACTTTGTTTGAAGATAGAAGTTGAATAAAAATTCATGGCAACAGAGAATTTCTTTATAATTTCAAATTGAATAGTGTGTCCAATAAATATGGCAATATAAATATAGGAAGGCATTTTATGATTATACGAATTAAAATTGGTCAAGATGATTAAGAGTCATGTAACTTTTTTAAAGTATTCACAGTTATAATTGCAAGTTGCTAGGAACTTGTAAATTCATCATTTTATCAAAACATTTTTAGGAAATAATAATTTCTATTATATACAAATTTATGTATTACAAAATTTTCATAAATTATATAACAAATAAAATGTGTCATTTTTCTCCCCAGTAAATGCTGTGTTACGTGGGTTTATTTAATTTTTGAAACTAGATAGTAGTTGGTTTGAAATCTTTATGTGCACATTTAACATTTATGTGATACTTTCTGTTCTGATTGTGTAAATTCTATCTTTAGAAACATCAGTTTATTTATATAACATATTACATGTGTATCTACTTTCATGTCAACAGTCTCCATTCTTAATGATGACATAATTACTTATTTTATCAACCATACATGTATTTTCATTATCTAAATATTAGCAACAATTATAGCAACAAAAATATATTTACTTTAGTTTAATATTAACAGTTTATTTTTCCCCTAAGACTTATTTAATTAGACATATAAGATCAAATTACAATGTTTTAGGGTAACTTGAAATAGTTTCTCTGTCTGTGATAATATAACCAATTAGATATAAAGGTAGGGTAACTTATTTTGCATTCAAGTTTAGTTATTTTATTTTAAATTTAATTAAGTTTATACTTGTATAAAATTTTAATGTGGATCCAAAATCAATCTTTAAAAGAACTACCAGGAGAACAACAGTGAATAGAATGGGGTAGTGAGAAATAACTAGATGATTTTGTTAAAAAAATGAAATAATAATTGTGTATGAATCTAATTCTATTCTATATATAAAAAATCTCTAAGGTGAGGATAAGAATTTGATTACATGCATTAAATAGTATAGAGTTAAATCTTCCTATTTCTTTGAATGTTAATAAAGGAGATGACATATAACAGCATGTGACTATGTATCTAGTATAATGCCCTCTATCTTACTAATACCTAGTATCTAATACAGTACCCTCTACCTCACCCTCTTCCATTTTATTTCATGGTTCATCTTGCTGTTTTCTTTTACATAATTGAATTTGTATTTCCAGCCTTCCTTTCTTAATGTTTGTGCACATAAAATGTTTTTATTTACAGTTTTATTTCACTTAATGAAGGATCCTAATGATGTTTCATAGTAGTATATATAAATATTCCTTCTTGATTTTGTGGCTATATTCTATTGTGAGGAAAGTATCAAAGGCTGTTTGACTCATCTTCTAGCGATTTGCACTTGGGGTATTGCCACTCTGCAGTCTACAAATACAGTCAATAAACCTGTGTGTATACATTTACAATTTCATCATTGCATCTTTGAGATATACTTATTAGAAGTGAGCCTGCTAAGTAAAAGTGTTTAAGCATAGATAATATTTCTAGATGTTGGCAGATTGTATTTTAGAAGGATTGAACGATTTAGCCTTCTCAGAAGTGGAGTATGTTTATTTTCTTACAGTTCACTAAGAAAGTATTTTGTTAAACTTTGATTTTGCCATGTAAATAGGCAAGAAACAGTATCTCATATTGTTTTAATTTTCATTTTTTTATTATAAGCAAGAGAGGGCATATTATTTCGTTTAGATCCATTTTTTTCTGAACTTCAGTTTTTTGTGTTGTAATAAAATGTTACCTTCTAAGTACAGTATGTTTTATGATAAAAGAGGGTGTTTTAACTTATTCTTAAAATAATTATTAGGTTGGTGCAAAAGTGATTAAAAATAATGGCAAGAAAATCACAAATACTTTTGCACCAACTTAATAAAATGGATCTCCCATGTACAAGCCACTCGTCTAGGAACTAGCAATAATGTGATAAGATGAAGTTCATGCTCTCATGAACCATGGGATGAGCCATGGTTTGGTGAAGGAAACAGGCAGTCAACAAATAAAGAAGTGATCAGACAGAATAATGTCAAATATTGTTAACTACTAGTTAAAAGAAGCAGAGACTGTTGGGGATGGAACTATGTTTTATAAAGAGCTTTCACTGACAATCTCTTTGAGGAAGTGACGTTGGGATTCAGACATAAGAGAGAGAGAGAGAGAGAGAGAGAGAGAGAGAGAGAGAGAGAGAGAGAGAGAGAGAGAGATTTGATGTTCTTTAAAAAAAAGCAGAAAGATAAAACAAATGTGAAGACCTGAAATCAACAAACAACTGGCCAGTTTGGTGCACACAAAGATGTCCCATTGGCTTTAAATGTCACGAGCATTAGAGTGGCATGGATCAAATAAAAAAGGAGGGAGGTACCAGATCATTTACCATTCTGAGACATATAGTGAAGGCGTTCAATTCAATTTTAAGTTTACAGGAAGCTATCAGAGGCTTTTATAAGAGGGGAATTATAATTCATGTACTTATAAAGATAACTCTGGAAATGCTGAGGTAGCACATTGGAACTGCACAGCAATAATGTACACATAGATGCCAGTTAAAGGCTATTGCAAGAGTCCAGGTGAGAGGTGATGGTAGCATCAGTGTTCTTTCAGAAATTTTTGTATTGGTTCCCCAAAATCTCAGTAACATATAGTCCCGCTTCTCAAATTCTTCCATGTTTTAAAACTATTTATCAATATTACTGAGAGCTTATTATATGAGAGGCACACTTCCAAGTATTTTACATGAGTTGATGCATTTAAACCTTCTAGTTTTATGAGGTAGATAGTCATATTACAGATGAAGTAATTGAACTAGAGAAAGTTAACTAAATTTCCCAGGGTCATACATCTGGAAGCAATGAGCATTTGAATGCAGATTGTCTTCACTCTGGCATGAAATTTTTGTTGATATTTTATAGAAAAATTATTGCTGTTAAAAATTTGGTAGTGTTAGAATGTATGATATATTTAAGGTTGTAAGTATATTAGGTCATTTCAATATTGATTTTACCTCTATTATTAGCCAGTTAAAATTAGAAAATATTTTTTATCTTTTTTATCTTTTTTTTACTGTACTTCAGGTTCTGGGGTACATGTGCAGGTCTTGCAGGATTGTTGCGTAGGTACATACATGGCAAGGTGGTTTGCTGTCTCCATCTCCCTTTCACCTATATCTGGCATTTCTCCCCATGTTATCCCTCCCCAACCTCCTCACCCCCTTCTGTCCCTCCCCGAGCCCCCCTAAGAGACCCCAGTGTGTGATGCTCCCCTTCCTGTGTCCAAGTGTTCTCATTGTTCAACACCCGCCTATGAGTGAGAACATGCGGTATTTAATTTTCTGTTCTTTTGTCAGTTTGCTGAGAATGATGCTTTCTAGATTTATCCATGTCCCTACAAAGGACATGAACTCATCGTTTTTTATGGCTGCATAGTATTCCATGGTGTATATGTGCCACATTTTACTTGTCCAGTCTGTCATTGATGGGCATTTAGGTTGGTTCCAGGTCTTTGCTATGGTAAACAGTGCTGCAATGAACATAGGTGTGCATGTGTCTTTATAATAGAATGATTTATAATCCTTTGGGTATATACCCAGTAATGGGATTGCTGGGTCAAATGGAATTTCTATTTCTAGGTCCTTGAGGAATCGCCACACTGTTTTCCACAATGGTTGAACTAATTTACACTCCCACCAATAGTGTTCCTGTCTCTCCAGCATCTGTTGTCTCCCAATTTTTTAATGATCGCCATTCTAACTGGCGTGAAATGGTATCTCAATATAGAGAAAATATTTTATTATGAGATTGAAGTCATATGTCTTGGGAATTGTTAAAAGTTTTTATTTATACTATAATTTAATTCACAAATATTGATGCAAAATAATCAAATATAGACATTTCTTCAGTGAAAATATAAACATTGGACTATTTTTGTTACATTTAAAATAACATTCACAAAACATGTTTAAGCTAGATTTTTAAAAAAGGTTTGGGGAAATGATTCGAATGATGATAAAGTTACAGGCACATTTTACTACTTGTAACTACAAATGATGTAACAAATGATCATTTGTAGTTACAGGTAGTTTAATGGAGCAGCCATGTTTTCTGCCGCTGGTTAGTTCATGCTAAAGTTAAGCATGCTAAACATTTGACTATGGCAGCACCATGGCTTTAAAGGGAATTGAGACTGTGGGACTTCATGCACATTTCCTTTTGAGTACAATATCACTCTACAACATAGATACACATTCACCTTTAAGAAACTGTAAGTTGTAATAGCTAAAATGTTTACTGAAATATTTAGTATATAAAACCAATTTTAGAGGCAAAGAGATTGTACACATATGATAAATTATATTTAGTAATAAGTAATACAAATAGTCGATAAGATAAAGTTACTTTTTCACATTTTCTGGTGATTCATCTTTGGAAGCATGTTTGTTTATTTACCACTTTGGGATCATTTTTATGCTGAAAATTCATTAAGCTGGGTAATTTCTATTGTAGGACCATTACTGTTTTTCAGAGGACTCTGTTGTTCTAAAATAAATACTTGATTAAAAGTACAATGAGATACCATCTAACTCACATTGGAATGGCTAGAATCAAAATGATGGTAAATAATAAGTGTTGGTGAGAATGTGGAGAATGTAGGACTCTCCTATATTTCTCGTGGTAATGTAAAATGGTATGGCTGCTATAGGAAGCAGTTCGGTAGTTTCTCACAAAATTAAACCTACAGTTGCCGTATGGCCCAGCAATTTCACATCCAGTTATATACCAGAAAGAATTGTAAGGCAGGTACTTAAAAATTTATTCATATTGAATATTTAAATATTTATTCATATTTGTATGAATAGTTCATGCCAGCACTATTCATAAGAGCCCAAAGTCAAAAATCTTAAACATTCATCAACTGATGAACGAAGAAACAAAGCGTGGTATATGTGAACAATAGAACATTAGTCAAGCATAAAAAGTAATAGACGATTACCATATGCTAGAAGTAGGTGAAACTTGAAAACATGCTAAGTAAGCGAAGACAGAAATGAATGATCTTTTATTGTGTTACTTCCTTTATATGAAATATTTAGAATGGGTAAATCCATAGAGATGGAAAATAGATGGGTGGTTGTCAGTGCTGGAGGAAGGATGGTGTAGGGAATGATTGTTTAATGATACGGGGTTTTCTTCTGGGGTAATGGAAATGTTTTAGAACTACATACAGATGATGTTTGCACAGCATTGTAAATATACTAAACAGAAATTAATTATACCTTTTGAAACGGTCAATTTTGTTATTTGGCTTTCATCTCAAAACCAAAGAAGATATAAAATACATAAAATTTTGTCAGTAAATAAATAAGAAAAAATGACAGATCAAGAAAATAAATACATAAATATTAGGCATAAAAATGAAATGTCATTTATTAGGCACTGAAGTGTCTGTTTACTTAAGCTGTGCATGAATGGCTCATACCTTCACTTCTAGTAGAGAAACCATAAACATTTTAGTGGGACTCAAAATACTAAAATGGGCTAAGACAAGATAAAAATAATAATATGTGATATAAAAACAATACTGAAATGGTAAACTGAAGCCATTTTGTTTGACGAACAGCGAACAGCCACGATCATGGAGGAGTTGGCAGATGCTCTAATGTACTGCCATGGGAAGAAGGTGATTCACAGAGACATAAAGCCAGAGAATTTGCTCTTAGGGCTCAAGGGAGAGCTGAAGATTGCTGACTTCGGCTGGTCCGTGCATGCGCCCTCCCTGAGGAGGAAGACAATGTGTGGCACCCTGGACTACCTGCCCCCTGAGATGATTGAGGGGCGCACGCACAACGAGAAGGTGGATCTGTGGTGTATTGGAGTACTTTGCTACGAGCTGCTGGTGGGGAACCCACCCTTTGAGAGTGCGTCACACAACGAGACCTATCGGCGCATCGTCAAGGTGGACCTAAAGTTTCCCGCTTCTGTGCCCACGGGAGCCCAGGACCTCATCTCCAAGCTGCTCAGGCATAACCCCTCAGAACGGCTGCCCCTGGCCCAGGTCTCAGCCCACCCTTGGGTCCGGGCCAACTCTCGGAGGGTGCTGCCTCCCTCTGCCCTTCAATCTGTTGCCTGATGGTCCCTGTCATTCACTCGGGTGTGTCTATCTTTGTATGTCCATGTATGCACAGGGGAAAGAAGGGGTCCTGACCTGTTCCCTTGTCTGTCTTCTACCTCCTCCTTTGTTTAATAAAGGCTGAAGCTTTTTGTATAAAAAAAAAAAAAAGAAAGAAAAAGAAATGAACAATCTCCAACCTTCTTGGCACCAGGCACTGGTTTCATGGAAGAGAATTTTTCCCCACTTTGGGGGAGAAAACTGTTTCAGGATGAACAGTTCCACCTCAGATCATCAGGCAGTAGATTCCCATAAGGACCTCACAGACTAGATCCCTGGAGTTCACAGTTCACAGTAGGGGTCACATTCCTATGAGAATCTCATGCTGTTGTTGATCTGACAGGAGGTGGAGCTCAGTCAGTTGCTCACTGGCCTGCTGCACACCTCCAGTTTTGTGGCCTGGTTCCTAACAGGCCACTGACCCACTAATTCTAGCCCTTCCCATTTGAGTCCCTTTATTTTCAGTAATAAAGAGTTTTGTTATTGTTGTGGTTGTTGTTTGAGACAGGGTATCACTTTGTCACCCAGACTGAAACTGAATACTAATTTTTAAATTTTGTGTGGACATGGGGTCTAGCCATCTTGCCCTGGCTAGTCTTGAACTCCTGGCCTCAAGCAATTTTCCTGTTGCAGACTCCCAAAGTAATGAGATTACAGGCATGAGCCACCATGCCTGACCACAAATATGTTTCAAGTGACTAAACAGTGCTGGGGTTACAGGTGTGAACCACAGCACCTACCGAGAATTTCTTTTGGAAAAATATTTTATTATTTTGAATAAGTTGTTATGTTGCTTTAATTATTTCAAGTTACTTGTTTATTCCTTAATTCTCCAAACAGCATCAATATTCAAGTATGTCTTAAAGTCTCACAGTTGAATTCAGTGCTATGCTGTGCTCTGCTATATTCTCTAGATTTTTTAAAAAAGAAAAATAAATAAATTTAAGCAAATACATCTATTCTCACAAAACCTAAAGAGTTCATGTGCATTATAATTTTTAATCTTAATGATTAAATTAAAAGAAGAAAGACACTAGTATGTACCAAATTGGAGAATATGGGATCGATTTTTAAAGAGAAAGAACAGACAAAATTATTCAGGAAATAAAATTATTACTATACAATAAAATATTTAGTTAAAAAGGTCAATGCCTAACATTCACCTTTCAGGTAGGTACCATTATCATCTCAACTGATTAAATAAGGAAACTCAGGTACAAAAGATACAATATTTTTCAAAAACATATTAGCAAAATAGTTAATTTGAATCCATATTATAGTTCCAGCATAACTAGTCAATCTAGTTGCCTTTACAAGTATTGTAACACTGTATGTATGTGGTGACTCCTATTTTTTTGCTCAAATTTAAGAAAATAAAACTTACTATAGGTCTATGTAGATATAGATGATTTTATACGTAAAAATTCTAAAAGTCACCATGTGAGACTCAAAGCAATTCCACTGAAGTGACTTAAAAAATAAATTTGGCCAAAACCTAAAATGCAATAATAATAATAATAATAATAAATATATATATATATTAAATAAATAAATTAATAAATTTGGAATATTCTTTTCTGAAATAAATTGTAGACATTGCAGTTGATTCAGTGACAGCATGAGGGCATCCTAAGATCATCGATACAGTCACTTAATCATGTATACTGGACTTCAAATGTATCATGAAGGCGTATTTCTTTTAATACAAAATTGCTTTTAAAACAATCTCATCCTGCAATATCTGAGGGATGAAAATGGAAACCTTAACAGCAAAATATATATTTGTTAAATTTCATGGAATACCTGTTCATAATATTTTTGACTTTTATTTATTTTCATATTTGTCCTTATATTACATTAACATTAATGTCATAGATGCTAATGGAACATTTGTTCAGCCCTTTTCTGAGGATTCCTGATCAAAGTAAAGAGTACTTGGCTGGCGTCTATTCTTCCTCTCTGTACCCGATTTTCCTAGCTGATAAAATAGAGCAACACTTTTTCTGTACTTGGGAGTCAGAATCTCTGCATTGATAACTTAAGGCAGAAGGTATACAGACTGGAATCTGTAGATACAGGTGCATTAAAAACTCCTGAGTTCTGCATTACTGAAATAGAAATAGTTCTTATAATCTATTTAATATCCTAGAAAATTTCCAATATATTACTTTCTATTTTTTCAACTTTGGTTATATAATCTGTGTTTGTTTACTAAAATAAAATAAATATAGATTTAAAGGAATGAAACTCATGTTTAAAACATAATTGATACTCATTAGCAAATAAAAGAGAACATACTGAAACAACTACTTTATTGATACAGAATGATATTTAACATGTAGTGAAAAATACAAATTTTTAAAATAAAATTTATATCTATAAAATAGTATTACTGCATACATTTTAGAGTAAGATAAAACTGCACTTGATAAATCATGAAATCTATGCTTTAATATACTGATTTTTAAAGTAAGGTAGTAAAAGATTATTTATGTTGTTTTAGTAAAAAAAAAAATCAAAATTTGGAAATTACATACTTTAGTATATGGAACATAAAAAGTTATCAATAAATTTAGTTGTTATTAGTATTTTCAGCATGTTTTTCATTTTACAAGGAATTTATCATTATTTACCCTACATTATTACTTATGAAAGCAGTACCAAATTATCTTAGCAGTATACTATAGCTTTTCATTTCTAAGCAATTCTCAGAGCTATATTTCAAACCTGTATATTTCCTTGAAGTAAGAGGTCACTTTTATTTTGAAATCTGAGGCAAAATAAAAATATGATCCTAGTGTGAAATCTCACATCCTTAAAATTCAGATATATGACAACTAGAAAATGTTAAAACTACAAAATAATAGCAGAAAAACACTCTAGTAAGCAATAATACAAGACACAAAGAAATACTGATAGGTCATATCTGCTCAATGACTAATCTGCTGTGTGTGTGTGTATCTGTGAGACAGAGAGAGAGAGAGAGGGAAAGAAAAAGAGAGATATGATTCATTCTGAAGTAGTAGCCATCATGATAATATTTTGTGCCAAATTGACGTATATATATATATATGGGTTTTTTTTCCTCACTTTTCTATTTTCTCACCATCACTAGCTAGGCTTATAGTAGAACCCTAATATAACTAGCTTACATTTTCATCCTTACAACAAGACACCCAGGCTAAGGCTCTGGTATATGAAAACATATTTTAAATGAAAATATACAGGATAATTTCATGCTAATATATACATATTCATGCCAAAACATGTTTTTGACAACTCATTTAATAGTGCTTTACAACATGTGTATTAACCTTGGAATAATATACAACATGTATATTAACGTTGAGAGATAGTTTTCTATGAATCTCTCATGTTTCTGCATCCCATTTGAGCCTTTGTTACTGCACAACATGCAAGTCTTGGTTCCAAACTATGTTTACAAGAACAGTTTCATAGCAATCACCTTAGAAAATTGATATAGTGTCCCTTTGTGGTGCAAAGGACAGGCAGGCACACTTACTGTCCAGTAAAAGAAAAATGTCTCCTCCTTGAACTAAGGTTTGGCATGTTCACTGCTGTTATAAAATTTTCAGGTTTTCTAAGCTCAGAGCCCCTCTCCTGTAAAACAATCTACTCCATATGCAAGCATGCTTTTGGGACCGTATGCATCTGTGTTATGGAACTTTGGGGTGCAAGAAAAATCAAAACATTATATTTGTTTTTCAAAAAAACCCCAAATATATTAATGCTTATGTGTGATAAAGTCCTCTGTCTCTGACCCAGGAGTTGTATGCCTTTTGCCAGTATTTATTAAACTGTGCTAGGCTAACTTGTTCTGTTGCACATAGGATAAAATCTCAGATCTTTTATATTTCTTGATAGGTTTGATACACGATGGTATAATTAAAGGACATGGCTTTCTGGAAGAGTAAGAATGGGGGCCTTTTGAAGCAATTAATGGGAACCCAGAGAAGTGCATGAGAATAGACAGTTGATATGTTGACAAATCATATGGTACATAGGGCACTAAATGATGCTTCCTATTTTATGCTGTTAATGAGAAGAAACTGAAAGGTGGTTCTAAACCAATTGTTAGAAACTACACACAATGACAACAGCCTGAAAAGTACTGTTTGCTGCTTCCTGTTCTTTGAGAGGTGGAGATTAGATGATTAGAAGAAAAATAGAAGATGAATAAAAATATCTTGATGCCGACCTCCAGATTGTCAGTATCAACATCTCCTCCTTTTTCTATTGCTAATATTCCAACCCTTTTCAGCAAACAGTTACAGAGATGTGCACAGTATTAGTCCATTCTCACACTGCTAATAAAGACATACTCAAGACTGGGTAATTTATAAAGGAAAGAGGTTTAATTGATTGACAGTTCAGCATGGCTGGGGAGGTCTCAGGAAACTTACAATCAAGATGGAAGGAGAAGCAAGCATGTCCTTCTTCATGTGGCGGCAGCAAGGAGAAGTGCAGAAAGAAGGGAGGGAAAAGCCCCTTATAAAAACATCAAATCTCGTGAGAACTTGTCTATCACAAGAATACCATGGAGGTAACCACCCCCTTGATTTTGATTACCTCCCACTGTATCCCTCCCATGACATGTGGGGATTATGGCAACTACAATTCAAGATGAGATTGATGACATTTGGGTGGGGACTCAGCTAAACCATGTCATGCACCTACACTGAATGTGAAAGGAGATTTCACCTCTAGGAAAAACACATGCAAAGACTTGTTATTTTTGACTGTTTGCTTGAGATACTGGGGGAAGAACAGATCATGCCTGTAAAAAAACAAAACAAAACGGCAGGCCCATTTTAGGATTCCAAGTCTTCTGTGGTCCAACATTCCAAATTTAGATCCATGGAGATGACAATGAAAGTTATTGGAGTGATTTTTTGTTTTTATTTTTGTTTTTAAGGTGTACTTGCTCCTATAAGTGAGGTCTGGCCTTTTCAAAGACAGTTTTCAGTGACAGAAAACTCTTGTGAAAACCCATAGATAAAGCAATGAGTCTAGACTTCTATTTTAAAAAGGGGACTCATAGTAGAATAAAAACTAGCCCAATGGAATCTAGATAATTCTTACAGGTATCCCACCACTGTGAAAAATTCCACTGACATTCTTGTTAAAACCAGATGAAAATTCAAGGAATTCCACTTTGATAATGGGGCAGCTAATGCCCCCAAATAGAGTCCTCATAGAAATTCACTACTCTGTGAGACAGGCCCGAGAAAACTAAGGAGTACACACCCCAAATCCCCAGCCAGAGGTAGTGTACTTTGGCTGTTGAGTCAAGGGATTTTCAAAATTGAAACAATCATATCCGTAATGATCACCTTGCTGTTTCATGGACAGTTAAAGCAGACAGAAATCATCAGAAATTAATTTGGGTGAACAGTGAGCAGCCCATTTAGCATCAGTATTACATGAAAAAAATGATTATCCCTGTGATGACAATGTTACATTACATGAAGCAAAGCTATGAAATCAAAGGAGCCCTGGGTTCTCAGAATTTTCTCTAAAAATCCAAGCCTGGTGCACTGTTAGTTGGGCAAATCTGCGATCTGGTTGTCTGTGATGGTGCTGTGGATACTGAACCTTAGGGCCAGTCTGCACACTGATAAATGTATATGATCACTCTCCTCAGTGGGTGAAACCTAAGGTCACTTTTTACAGTCCTGGGCATTCCCACTTTCATAAAACTTGTTATGTTTTTACTGACTTTTGGACTGTAGATACCTTCTCAGCTATTTGTTCTGCCACTTGGAAAACTACACACAGCCTGGCAGATTAAAGTCATTCCTCTTTGGGATCAGAATTTTATAATTAAAGTCATTCCTCTTTGGGATCAGAATTTTATAAACAAATTGTGGCTTCTAATTTAACCATCTGTGTCACTCAGATGCATTCCCAAAATAAGAGCCTACTCTCTGATGAATCTGTCTGGAATTCAGTTACAGATTGAGCCTAGAATACTCAGATGGCGATTTTGCTACTTGGACCCAACATTGTACAAGGCATGGAAACACATGCACTGTTATAAACTAGGAATGAATAAAGGACTCCATGTTTCTGATGAAGTGTCTACCATCATATTCACATTGTAACTCCTGTGGCTGTGCATGGTGGCTCATGCCTGTAATAAGGGCACAATGGGAGGCCAACGTAGGAGGATCTCTTGAAGGAAGGAGCTTGAGAATAACCTGGACAACATAGCAAGACCCCATCTCTAAATTAAATTTAAAAAATAACTAACTCCAGCTAAAAGTTACTTGTTGGGCTCTTGCTGCTACATTGTCATCAAAACATCTTTTAAATTTTCATCTGATTTTAACATAATAGGTAGAAGAGTTCCCCAGAGTAGTAAGCTGAATGGAAGAATTATTAAAATTCCATTGGGTCAGTTTCTCCTTTTCCTGTGAGCCACTTTTTTTCAGAAGTTCAAGAGGCCACATCACATGGTTTGTGGTTCTTGCCTACTCTTGACAGATAAACTTCATCAGGACTTTGGCCTCTTTTTGGGCTTAACACCATAAACTTTTTTTTAGGTTACAGAGTTGCTGTTCTAGTCTGATCAGCTAACTCCAGCCACACCATTTATCATTCTTGAAATTAATCAGTCATGTTTTCAGCAATCAGTGTCATTTTTAGTCTGATAATGGTATACCTTTCATTGCCAATGCCACTCTACGATGGGCTGATAGTTAAGGTTTTTGAGGAAACTATCATTCTTCTTTTTATCCAAAATCAGCTAAAAAAGATATCTTATTTGAACTCTTGAGCTCTTCCTGGTTCACATATCTAAGGAAGGAAGTTATGACACTTTTTTCAGCTGTCTGCATGAAGAAGTTATTTCCTCTAGGTTCAGCCTAGGTAATGATTAAATAAAAGTGGTGGTAAGTAATCAAAATGAATTTTCAAAATTTGGTATCCTATCATGGTCCAACCAGGCAATGAGGAATCATTCTTTTCCTTAACAGCAACTGTAAAATGGCCTGATTACTACATCACCCTGGTATCTGACTGGCCAAAAAAACAAAAAGCATAGGGCATTAATCCTGATTTTGCTCTTTCATCCTCTAGTTGGATTGACATGGTCTTTGATCATGAAGATAACCTCTTGTTTTAGTACATTGCTCACCAAGTTCATTTATCATGGTCATAATGCATCTATGTAACTCTTATAAAAATATACTTCCAAAAGTTTGCAACTTACCCTTCCAAAGGTCTAGATGCAAGTTGCAGGTGATTGGAAAAAAAGATAAACCTCTAGCTATCTGAAAAGATAAGCCAATTTTGTGACTGCAGACTAATAACAACCATTTTGTTAGGGAGGGAGGCAATACTTAAGACACTGGGAGCTACAAGGCAGAGAAGGGCATCAGTGATCTTTTTCTTATATTACCTTTTCCTCACCAAGGAAAACACTCTGATTTAATCCTTAATGCTTCCAATATGGTTCATGCACCTAAATTTAATTGGTCACCAAGTTTCCTTCTTCTGCCATATAATTTTGATCACCATTTCTCTAAACTTTCCCAGGAAGTCATTCACAAATAAAAAGCCACGGCTTTAGTTCCTGGATCTCTACCCAACATACCTGCCAAACCCTCTGGATGTGGTTCTATGGTCTATAATTAACACTCTTAGGTCTATATATTGTATATAGAAACTAGGCATTAACTTTCCTCTCTCCTTAAAACATGGAAACTTGCTTCTTTTTTTTAGGGTGGTCATAAAGGACTTATGTGTTTAAAGAAACATGTCAGTAGACCTTCTGATGACTGGAGATCTCTCCAAAATGTTGCTACTCTTAGTAAGATGCTTCCTGGAGGGACAACTGGCTCATTTCTATGTGTACCCTGCAGGCAGTTATTCTTACCATGGGAATCATTCCTGTTAAAATATGTGATAAGAAATCTGTCCCTTTCTTTGGCTCAAGTGATAAATCATATCACCTTGGCCATAAAAACCACTCAAGTCAATCTCAATTCGCTGTGGTTCTTATGAGGGATAGAATTTTCCTTTGTAGTCCAAAGAAAAGTCTGTGCATTGCAAATATATCCTTCAGTTCCTGAATTAATACCTGGGCCAAAGGAAAGATCAATACAATAACTAAAGAAAAAGCCAAATGGATTTCTAATGTAGATCCAGATGGCATATGATTTGTTTAGTCAGTTTGGTTCGGAGACCCTGGGGGGTAAGCTCACCAGATAAAACACAGGATGTTCACATAGATTCAAATATCATATAAACAATAAAGAATGTTTTATTACAGGCATGCTGCATGCAATATAAGGAATATACTTCTATTTTAAAGAGTGTTTATCTGAAATTCATGTTAGCTGGAGATTCTGTATTCTTATGTGTTAAATGTAGCAACTGTTTGTGAGAGGTATTGTTGAAGTCATTATTACAGGATAGCCTTATTCTTTTTCTTGAAGTCCTGCTTATGTTCACGTTAATTAAATGCTGCATGAGCAAATTGAATGGGTTTGATCATAGTCTCTGTTGGACAGATTAATCAAGGTAGCATGCTCATGGATAATTTACTTCAGTTAAGACATTGTAAGAAAAAGGGATAGATGTTTTTGAAAGACAATTTTCTATTGTCACTTGCATGAAAGGACACTTTTATATATCTGTTTCAAAAAGTGCATTTTGTATATAACTATCGGCATCTAATTAACATATTTTGCTCTATAGGATTCAGGAACAATTTCTTTTTATCCAGCTTTTAAAGAGAGCTCATAATATTGTGTCTTGCTAATAAATATTTTCACATTTAGTTATAACTATATGAATTAAAAAATAAATGAATAAATTACCATAAAAGAATCATCTCATATTCTTTTGGTGATTTATTCATCACATACATAGAACTTATATGTTTTTCATCAGGACAATGTATTTATAACTATAAGTTCTACATATAAATAAATCTGTCACTTAAAATATGACACTGATATCTTATTAAGCATGATGGACCAGAGATGAAATTCAACATAAGCTGGATTAATGTAGTGCCACATCCAAGTGGGGTTAGTTAGAAAACTCAGGAAGTAACTTCTAATTAATTGTTGTAATGGACTTTTATTGAATTAACATTAAAATTAAAGAGAGTAGACACTACCAAGTATCTGTTCCAATGCTCTCTGAGAATTCCTGATAAAAACAGGGTTAGATTTCTGGCAACTATGCTTTTACTATATAATTCCTCTATCAGAGTTGTTAAACTGTATTGAATTTCTCTCTGTCTTTGTTGATTTTTAGCACGTGGCTGTGAAGTTGTTAAATGTAGAGTGAGTGCCTTATTATTAAATTATTCTTGTTGAAAAACTCTAACCTGGGATGATTGTACTTTATTTCAGACTAGGTTATTACTGACTATTATAGACACCATTAAAATGGTTTGAATTCATATATTAATAGTAAATCAATTTCCTGTTGCTGTCTATATAGATTTCAAAAATTATTCCCAAAAACATTCATCAAAATTTCAAGTAAAATAATTCTGATCTGTTTATATGATGTCTTTATTAATTCTTAACAATACAGTTTATGCTTCATGGCAAAGCATAGCACATTCTCATAATGAGTAAAAGTTAATTTGTTTGTCATCGCCAATTAGAATTAGAGCCAACTTTTATTTAATGAATGTAATTTACCAAAGCAATTGAGGTTATAGTTGACCTTTATTGTAGGCGATTGGTCAGGGTTGTGGGAAAAATTATAGGAAAGATGTAAACCTTCTTGGAAGGCTGGGAGGTTTTGCGTAAGCTTTGGGGAAGAGTGAGCTGAAGGCGGCTGTTTTTATGCTGAGGCAAAGGGCAAGGTTTAGGTACAGGGGAATGTAGGAGAGTTTATCTAAATAGCTTGTTTACTCATGTTGTCCTAAAACTGACCTTTGATCATCCAGACATAGGATTCCCCCTACTCTGGGGGCAACAAAGTTAATTACACACAAACTGTGTTTGCTCTAAGCCTTTGTCGTTAAATCTGTACTAAATAAATGTGAGCATCTCCAGCTTATCAGGGCCACACTTTCTCATTTGCAATGCTAAGCCATGTGGTCCCCTAGCTGCCCTCATAGGCAAAATACCTGTGTCTGTGTACTCTTTTCATCCTTTGCTTGGCTGGAGTCTGCAGGACAGACTCAGCACTTTGTCATTGTGTTCAAGTCTTAAAACTCACACAAACTACTTTCTGCTCTGCCTACTTCATGATCCTTCTGAGTTCTATCCAGACAGGCCCCATGCTCTGCTTCCCACACTTGCCTTAGTTACTGTAACTTCATGACATAGTTTGTATTTGGAAATTACATGTCAGTCATGATCCAGCTATCTACAAGAGAGAGCCCTCAATTGTAGGCTAGTGATACTTCAAACTCTCTTTAAGCTGACAATACATTATTAAAACAAGTAGAACTGGTGTTGTTCTTTTTTTTTTTTAATATACTTTTTATTGCATTTTAGGTTTGGGGGTACATGTGAAGAACATGCAAGATTGTTAC
>PVKV010032302.1:0-20003 GCA_004027835.1 Alouatta palliata
ATACATTACATAGTATATATAGTAGATATACTATATTACATATACTATTATATAAATAGGATATTCATACTGTATATATCTACTATACTGTTTATGAATATAGACGTTTATGATATTTATGAATACAGTTGTGATCATTATCCATATTATTTTAATCCATTTATTTGTAATACTGTTTTACTATCATTTGCACCATAACTGTGTAGTCATATGTGCAGCGTTTACCTGAGATGTTAACATAAACATTTCCCCCGGTAATATGAACTTTACATAAGCACACATTTTAAGCATCATTTTAATGACTCATTTCCTCAAGTGAACAAACCATACTATAACTTACTTAAATGTAGTTTCCTGTTTTCTATCTAAAGTGCTATACTGAACTCCTATTCACATAACTTCATGTATTCCAGATTACTTTAGTAAATTAGAGTCTTTGAAGTAAAATTACTGTCTCAGAGGGCATGACATCTAATGCCAGCTGCTTCCTCAAAGAGTTGTACCAGTTTATACTTCCACCAAAAATGCCTAAGAATGAACAGTGGTGGCCATTGTTCCACTGAGGAGTCAGTGTTTTTTTCTGTGTTTTGTTTTATTTAGTTTTTTTCCTCCAGGGGTTATTTTAATGTCTTCTACATAGGCAAATCTGAGTTTGGTTGGTGACCCTCACTATGAGCCTCTCTCCTTCGTTAGGAGTAGAGCCTTTCTCTATCACAACCCCTCCCCAAATCTGTGGTGTTGTCAGAGTTGCCAAAATGTAAACTTTACCAAAGTGAAATTCTGATGGTCCCATGACTCCCAACATGTGTCTTAATCTCAACAGAAACACTATGTGTGGGCACAATACTCTCCTTTGACACCCAAAGGCTGTGCTCACCTGAGAGACAGACACTAAGTTTTGCCAAGTCTTTGTAAAATATCTTCATGATGTTTCCTTTGTTTTACTTGCCATTTCAGGGTATAGCTTCCCACACTATGGATTTCCTACTTATGGAGGGATTACCTTCCATCCTGGAACTACTAAATCTAATGCTGGGATGAAACATGGTAAGTCATGCTTTTTTCTTAATACTAAGAAAGGAAAAGAAATAATTAATGCTTAAAAAAGTTTTCTTATTATCACAATATTATCATCTTGAAAAATAATTGAGGAATGCAAATAAACTAAGAAGATACTTTTTCCAAAAGATATTATTTCCTGTGGCTAGTGTAAGCTCTATTCCTTCTGTATATTTTATGTGTTTACTTTGTAAGTGGCATGAACCAAGGAAAGAACATTGAAAAGAGACATACAGAGACCAGACTATTCAAACATTTTAAAAATCACCAAACTTATATATTCTCTTTTTTCCTCAAATAGTACACTTCTGAAATCATTTTGAGTTTTATAGGATTGGTCTTTTCCCATGAAGGTATCCCCTGAGAAGCTGCAGCTAAACCACCTGTTGATAGTTTATATTACAGGTCTGTCCTAGTGTACCCATGGAACAAATAATACTGTAAAGAAGTTTTCCCACTTATTGAATACCTATTTTTGCGCCAGGTGCTTTTACATATTTTAACTGTTATCTTCATGATTTCTCTGTATGAAAAATATTAGTATCTCCATTTTGCACACAAAAGGCACCAAACTTCAGAAATGTTCATACTCACTGAAGGCACACAGAAGTTAGTGGCAGAATAAGAATTTGAAGCAGGTCTCCCCATAAAAGCTAGATGCTGTCATAGTACCTATCAGATAACATAGTTGAACCTGAAATAGCATGATCAGAAATGGTACACTGGATAGCTCCCATCACTAAAGAATGTGAATTTACAGCACATCTTTATGAGTTGCTTTGTTAATTAGCATCAGGAAAAAACTGCTCTGCTTTCAGGAACTTTAAAAATTCAGCTTTCTTGCAGTTCACAGAAGAGCTTTATTTCATTTTTCTCCTTTACAAATAAGCAAAATGAGATCTAAGATTTCAGAAGTAGACTGAAAAATTATTTTTAGGAATGAAAATTTAGAATATCACCAAAACATGGTATTTATGATATGGCCATTTTTAAAAGAATTTCAAATTATTTCTTTTCCCTTTTCAGCAAATTTGCTTCTAACCTTTATCCGACCTATGTTGGAATAGTGAATTGTCAATCAATATATTTTACTGAGAGAAAGCTGATGTTTTTCCATTTATCTTAGGAAACATGGACAGTGAATCTAAAAAGGACCCTGAAGGTTGTGACAAAACTGATGACAGAGACACTGCAAACCTCTTTGGAAAAGTCACTGAAACCACAGAGCAGGATCAGGAGCCCAGCAAGGCCACCGATGGGAATGGTGAGGTCACTCTAACGTATGCAACAGGAACTAAAGAAGAGAGTGCTGGGGTTCCAGGTAAGTGAGCACACAAGTTATGTTCCGTTGGTTGGCTGGGGAGGGGTCAGTCCTAGGTGTAGAAGGATATCTGCTAATCTAAAGATGATGTATCAATATCGAGTTCAGTTTACTCTTCAAAGTTATGTATGCCTTTTGAAAAGCATGTGTCAGATCATTTTATTCACACTGGGATTTCCATTTTTGCTCTGTTATCTTTGAATATACAGAAATTTACATGTACATTCTCCAGTCATAATCATGCAGTTTTAGGGTATTATGAGAGATAATCAACTTCTTTTCCAGCACAGATAAATAGAGGAGTATTTGCGTAACCTTAATAGTCACCCTCTCTAGAATCTGGCTTAACCGTCATACTAAAGTAGAACTTTGCCTTAAAATGGGAACTTTTCTTTTTATCTTGTTGCCTTCTTTGAAGAATTAGGATTAGGAGAAAATGTACTTTTGCCTTTACTCTGAACCCATACTTATTAGCATATGTGTCATGATTCTAGGTCATCCTAGATCGTACTAAGAAGACTTCTGTAAAAGGAAAGGTAGTAAATATTTAGAGTTGGTGGCCACATTTGGTGTCTGTCATGTAGTCTTTTTTCTTTTATACCCCTTTAAAAATGTACAAGCCATGATTAGCTAGGAAGCCATATGAAAAGCAGGTTGTAAACAGGTTTTGGCCCAAAGGTCACAATTCTCTAACCTTAATGGAACAAACTTTACAAAAACATGAGTGTCTCATTGAAAGTTTCTGTTTATGGCAGAGACGTCTGTTTTTTCACACATTGCCTAACAAGCTAATTGTTAGAGATTCCAATGAAGGATTATTTCACCAAGAGATTGGTGATTTAAAATTATGGTAAAATCTAACATTATTTGGAGATTGTTTTCCTTAAAATAACAGACATTGATTGTTCACCTTAAAATAACAGACATCTCTAAATTTTTTTCCTCTAACGAACTATGCACAGATTCATTAAGATCAATCTCTAACAATATTTCTCAGTGACCCAATGTCCAATTCTGCTTTTTCTACTTAACACAATCCAAAAGCATTGAAAGGAGCATTTTCAACTAAAGTAATATGTCAAGGTGTCAGAACACCGATGCTGGTCAGTCTGGCCTCAAGCTTGCCTTACTGATAAAACGAAAGAAGGAAACTCAACTGTGACTGTGGTCGTTTCCTTACAGATAACCTCTTTCTAGAGAAGGCTATGCAGCTTGCGAAGAGGCATGCCAATGCCCTTTTCGACTATGCAGTGACAGGAGATGTGAAGATGTTGCTGGCCGTCCAGCGCCATCTCACTGCCGTGCAGGATGAGAATGGGGACAGGTAAGTCAGGACTTTTGTGTGATGGGTTGTTTTGGATAGGGAAGAAGAGCATTGTATAATGCATACAGATGAGAGATAAAAATAATTTTTCAAATGTGTTGAGTCCTCTAACTGGAACAATCAAGAAAACTAATGTGGACGGTAACCATAGCAAAATTTGCTGCTCCATCCTGCTGTCACCTGTTGGAATCTGTAATAGCTGGAGGACTCATCTAAGAGTGCATCTCTCTGGGCAAGAAAACTAAGATGTGTGTAGGTGATGGTACTTTTTAAGAAGACTTGCTTTGTTTATTGAAACAATAACAAGTCCTACCAAATCCCTGAAGCATTGTTATCCCAGCTGCATTTTTATAATGACGGTGTACTCAAGAAAGAGCCCAATAAAGGCGGCAATGACAGAATGGTTAAGAGGGACTGGTCCTTCTTTCCCAGTTACTGGTTTCTTCCCTACTCCCTCTGCTAATGGTCACCATTCTGAGACAGGTTCAGACTTTTGTGACTGCTCCAGCCCGTGTGTGGGAGTCAAACATTCCAGATACCATGCCTTCCATTCCTGCTAGTACTGAGATTGTATTTGCAAAGCCACCTGGCTTTTTTCTAAAACAGTTTTCTTAGTCCTTTCATTGAGACTTCTAAAATGATCTCGAAAGCCTATAAAAATAACAAGAGACAGCAGCCTTCACATTCAAGTCAAGTGCCTTATCTAAAACCTTCCTAAAATAGCATCAACACAGAGAAATCCGTTTTTGTGGAAGAGCTCTTGAGTGCTGTGTTTTAGACCTCAGTTTAAAAAACCAAGCACTTAAGGAAAGTAACAACCTCAGGGTTTCAAACAGAGAGACCTTTGTTCTCATTCCTTGCAATGTAACCAAGGATGTGGTATAACCACTGGCCTTTTATACAGTATGAGAGGAACCAGTACAACCTTCTTGGTATAAGGCCATGAACAGCAGAATGCTTTTTCAGGGTTAAATAATCCAGTTAGCATTCAGTCGCGCACAACCACAAGAAAAAGCAGTTAACCAAGACAGGACAGCAGTGTTTCAAGTGGCATTTCCAGGGACTGGTTGAATTGATAAGTCTAAGAATACGAGCACATACAGGTTAGAAAGGAAGTGCTGATATCTGAAGGGAGGATTGTAGGAAGGGATACAAGGCGAGGCGCATGCAAGTCCCCTCCTAAGACCCAAGCACACTCACACAGGCAGGCTCTCAGAGAGGCCACAGAGGTGAGACTTGGAGAGACTAAAGGATCTTCAGAAGAGCATAGGTAAAGGACAGATTTTGGCCATCACAGCCCAAGTCTCTTTTTTTTTTTCCACAGCAATTTATCGTGTATTTCAAAATAGCTAGAAGACAAGATATGAAATGTTCTCAAACACAGAGAAAAGATAAATAGTTGAGGTAGATATCCTAAATATCCTGATTTGATTATTACACATTGTATGTATCAAAATATCACATGTGCCCCATAAATATGTAAAATTTTAATGTATCAATAAAAAATTTAAAAGATTAAGATGGCAAATTATACATTGTGGGTCTTTGGCAAGTCTCTTGTTTTAATTCAGCTTGTCATATTTGGCTAATAGTCTGAATCCTGTGGCCATTAGTCATCATAGAAAATACAATAAAAAAATATATATATATAAAACTTCTGGTACTGGGGAAATTCCCATAAGGGTGTGAGGATTTGAGGGGGAGGGGGATTGTACTTCTGCTATGAAATGCTGAGCTGCACATGGAAATTTTCGGGCAGTTTTAGAAGTATGACCTTTTTCTTAGTATATGTGCATCATGTCTGTGTCAGTTGAGGCCCTTTTCAGAAGTTTTCTTCCAGTATCACATTTCAAGAAGCAATAGTGAAACCCTGAGATCATCCATTTTAAAATATTTCTCAAGTAGCAAAATCACAATTTAGTTTTTTTAGACTCTTCTGTGCCGGTGTTAATCCCAGGTATGATATACTTGCTATTGCTAAGGAAGAGGCCTGAGTACAGTGGCACCTGATAGCTTTAATTTAGGGAAGCTCCAGCCTGCACCTCGTGACCCAAATGTAGTGCTGCTGCGAGATGCTTTGGTTTGCTCTGCACGGCCATCTGTCCGTGCTCCGGAGTGGTCATCTTCTTAGACGTTCATCTACACGTCTTTAGAGCAGTACACATGTATCCCCTATGTAAGATTGCTTATGGGATTAAGAGATGACTTCGGAGTAAGACAGGCCTGGGTTTGAATTCCAATTTCATCACTTATTGGCCTTGACTGAGTTATATGATGCCTATAAGTCTCAGTTTCATTAGCTAAAAAGTGAAGATAATGTTACCTACCTCATAGGATTATTGTTATAATAAAAAGACAGTGTATATCAAATGCTTAGCATAGTCTGGTAAATCAAAGCTCCCAACTTTGCTTTACCAGACTAGTAGCCATTTTTTAGATTATTGTTACTGCTTCTAATTAATTTTAATAGTATGTTTTTAAATAATTAAAATAATTATCCTCCTTGGAGTGACTTTGACACCACCAGTATGTTCAGCCTCATTAGCCTAAGCTCTTAGGTTCCTTTTGTCATTCTTATTTTTGTACCTCCACTGCATGCTAGGGCTGTGAGGCTGACTCAGACAGAACCTGCCCCAGAGATGACGACAGGAGAGAGAAGGAGAAAAATGTATAGACAACTGCAGTTGTGTAACCAAGCAGTAAATTTGAGAGGGACAACTTGCTCCACCTAGGAGATTAGGAAAGTATTCTCTGAGGATGTCAGGCTTGAACTGGAATGTAAAGGATAGAGTAGGCATTGTCCAGGCAGAGAAAAGGAGCAAAAACATTCTAGGCAGAGGGAATATTTGTCAGAATATTTACAGGATTGGTGGGAAATATAATCACATTGTTTCTTCACAAGTTTACTGCAAGAATTTTCTTCTAGTAGTTACAAACTTCACTCCAATCTCCCCTCTTGGGATCTAGAAAGATCTTTTAAAAGCCACCACACTGTATTTTGGAGTAGGAGCAGCAGAACTAGGTGAGATAACTAAATTTTTCTGAACAATTCCTACTGCCAGGCATTCATTTTCCATAGATCATATGTATGTCAAGGGAAGTCATGGGGAAAGGTAGAAGAGAAAACCGTCTAAAGCCATAGTGCAGAGATAGAATTGGGATTTAAGCTTAGGTCCTTCTGGGCTGGAAGCCTCAGTGTATTTATACATCAAGGGGTCAGACATGAATGCTCCTAGAGGCCAGGCAGGTACCACCAGTAACATAGCAGCCTTGGGTAGGCAGTTTGGAGGGATGGGTCCTCTGGAGATAGCATCCCACCTCAGATTCAATACATTTTATAGATTCAAAACATTTTAGGGCCAAATAAAACTAGGTATGAGAACAGATTCCATCTTTAAGTCTAATCATATCTTGGGAATCTTCTTTTTCATTAACATTTTAGTTGATTATTGCCACTGTGTTTTCATTCCAGTGTCTTACACCTAGCAATCATCCACCTTCATTCCCAACTTGTGAGGGATCTACTAGAAGTCACATCTGGTTTGATTTCTGATGACCTTATAAACATGAGAAATGACCTGTACCAGGTAAGCAGAAATCTCAAGGAAACAACAGAAGTAAAATCCATAGTTTCCTTTTTCTTTTGTATGTTTGGCTGCATGTTATTTTTACTAATGTTAAGAGTAGCAAAAATGAAACCAAACTTTTGTAGGTAATATCTAAAATCCCATTAGTTGAGAATGTTGCTTATAATTTAGGATCCTTTGATCTGTGGGTATAACAGCCATAAAGCCACAGTGAAATTTAGCATCCCACTGGGGGAAGGCAAACGCTAAACTTTAGAAATCAAAGAGTTTTTTTATTTAAGAGGAAGAAACTAAAGCATCACATCTGTCAAGAAAAATAAAGTTTGAAAAGCCAGTAATTTATAAGAATTTTGAAATCTACTGAAACATACCTTGACAACATCTAGATTAAATGTATATCAAATAAAGCGTTCTGAAATCACCACACAGAAAGGTTAAAAGTTTGCTTGAGGAGGAAAAGGTATCTTTCAAAAGCAGAAAGACAGCTCCAAGTGAGGAAAACTGGGAACACCAGAGTTTTGCCCAAATCAGGTTTTTTTTTTTTTTAGTAATTAATTAGGTGAGCTAAAATACAAGGAACTGTTTTTTCCAGAGCTCTTCCAACACTGCAAAGGGAGAAGTTAGCAGGAGACAGAGCGAGGTCCCCTGATGGGCATGTGCAGAATTCAGGGAGAGGCAAGTAGCATGGGAGCCCCTTGGGCAGAAGCAGAGCCTGGACGTTGGTGATGAGGGCCCAGTGACCCCAGCCATCCTCTCTGGCTGAGTGACTACACTGTCATGAGGCCAAGATGGGGTTTGGCTCCTGAGGGTTCCTCCTTCCTGCTCCCAATTGCCTTTCCCACCTCACTGTCTTTCCCCCACCCCCAGCAGTATGCTGTATGGGGCTCCTGCCCTTGCCCACTTAACTTTCCATTTGTCTCCTTCCCTTCATTGACCCGGAGCATCTTCCTCATCCTCCTTGGATAGATGGTTTGCTGGTTCACGTGTGTCTTTCACTTCAAAAATATGGCCAAGATCCTGTGTAATTATCTACTTAGTGAACATACTTGTTCCTGCTCTCTCATTTTTAAAGTAGTGATGTGAATCATTTTTATTTCCTCACTTTAAAGGAAAATGCTTTTATTATTTTAAAGAAAATTTATTAAAACTTCATTTTAGCTTTAAAGGAAATCAAAATATTTTTTATTCCCATTCTTTAAAATGTGCTTTAAAGTACATTTAAAGCAAAACTACTAAAATGTTTATATATGTCTCTTAATAGACTTTTTTACCTGGGACTAGGTAAAAAAATAGGTTTCCTGATAGGGGAAAATGACCATTTTTCATTCAATATAAGTCACTATTAGGCTTCTTCACTGATTGTTGTGCTTCATGCCAAAGAAAAAGTTAGTGACTCTTCACTTCCTGTTAATATAAAATAACTAGTATGAAGTGTGATCGTAGGTTGACATTTAAAGGATGTCTTCTTGAAACTTTCATATCATTCTGAGGGTCGCTGGTATTCAGGAAGTCATTTTGCCTGTAAAGCTTGATTCTCTCAGACTTTTGGACCGATTGTTCCTTGTAGTCGTCACAAATATATGAATAAAACTAGGAATGGGACATTGTAGCTTGTCCCGTTTTCAAACCCTGCTTAACAGTCATATTCAAGGAATTGCTTATTTTATGTTTATCAATAGGATCTGCAAAGGACACAGCACAACAGGATTAGCAGCTGTGACTTTTTAAATGACTCTTTCCTGTATCATTTGGTTACATATGTTGAGACTCTCCAGTGTGTTAGAGACAAAAACCCTGAAACTACCACCATTGATACTTCTATCCCTTCTGATCTGGGGTCTCAGAATAATGTATGTCCTTTTGTCCCCGTACCTTACCACCAGTCTCACTAATGGGCAGGGATTCTGGCTGCCCTAATACGCCTTCTAGGTCTCAGACACACCCAGTGGCAACTTTGGTTTGAGAACCAGAAACTGCTAAGATTTGAACTCTTGATTATCTCATGTAAAGGTTCTATTGTAACTAATCTTAATGGAAAATGACAGTTCTCTAAATAATTTGGATTATTTAGCAATTATCTTAAACATTCTCCACAAATACCTTTCACTAATCTTAGTACATTTCTGTAACCATCTGTCATGATCAAATTCCTCTCCCCACCCACCCTCTAGAAACACTCAAAATAGTCCAAGTGCACAGAGTTAGGATTTTTCTGAAAATATTCTCTTTAAGCCTTTTTTCTCCTCTCATTCTCCTTCCCACAACATAGACAAGTACTGCAGTATTTGGTGTGGATTGTTCTATTAGTGTATGTTCCCATAAAACATTATTGGGGGATTTTATGTATTTTTCTTTTTAATGATAAACATGTATATTCATTGTTTTAAAAACTGTACAGAAGAATATACGTTGGAAACTCAAAGTTGCCCACCCCGACAATGCCCAGGTCCCTTAGCACAAATGTCACTATTGTGTTTATAGGTAGTTTTTCAAGTATTGGGTACAGATTTGCATATACTTGAAATATCTAGATGTTTTCGTATACTCTCACATGCAGTCCACATTATGTTAAATATACTTCTCTTGCCTTGCATTAACCTTTAAAATCTTTTAAATGTAATTATAGATTCAAAGGAAGTTACAAAAACATACTAGGAAGTCCTAGTTTTACTGGGAGGAAACCAGAGGTCTTCACCCAGTTTCCCCCAGGTAACATCCTATGTAACTACAACAGTACCAAAACCTAGAAACTGGCATTGGTACAATCCACAGATGTAGTCAGATTTCACCAGTTTTGTACACACTCATTTGTGTGTATCTGTATAGTTGTCATGTGTGTATTTTTAAAATGCATAAATGGCATTGTGCTACCTGCTACTGTCTTTCTGCCTTCACTGCTTATCCACATAGTTCTGTGTACAGCTAGTTTATTGTTTCTGCTCCTGAAGAGAATCCCATAGTATGGATCTTCCACCTATAACATCCTCATTTCCTAGTAGTAGACATTTTACCAACTTCTAACTTCCTACCTCAGTAGGTAATACTGCAGTGACTGTCCTTACTTATGTCCTCTTGTGGATTTGTGTCAGAATTTCACCTGATACATACATCTGCAAAAGTTGGGTTGCTGGGACATTTGTATATTTGGCTTTCCAGAATGTCTTTTTTAAGTCCCTATGCCCATAGCCATAGCGTGAAGGTTCCTGGATCCCCACTTTGTATAATTGTTTAGACATAATCCTTGGATTTAAGATCTAGAAGCCTTATATCATAGAAAACCATTGATTGGACTGTGGAATAAAATTTTTTTGAAAAAAATAAAACCTCTGACTCATAAGAGTTTTTAATTAAATTCAATCTACAGATAATTTCTAATTCCTGAATGGTATACTGTTCTATAATTTCAGATCCTTTTTTTCCCCACAATCTCATTCTCTTTCCTTTTCCCATCTCCCCAACCAAGTAGCATTTCAGAAAACAGATTAGTAAACAGATTAATTTCTATTGACTTAGTTATTTTTGAGAGGAAGGCTCTTGGCAACAACAACTAAAGTTTTCAGGACATCATTTCAGGCCAGGGTGATAGTCCTAGAAAATGGAAGAAATAAGGAGAGTAACAAGTTGGCAAAAAAAAGATACTGGTCTGATATATTAAATAATCACTGTAATTGAGATTTAGACGACCCACCCATCATTCATCCTGCCAGTTCTCATATGCTGTGGTCACCTAGACAGCTAGGAGGTTGGTGGCTCACCTGCTGCTGTAGCAAGTAACTGCTCAATAAAAAGGAATTTTAGGCAAATTGGCAGAAGACTGGCTAGATGTCATAGTCAAGCTCCTGTGAAATAAACTCATTTGTGTAAACCTATATTGCTGTTCTCTGTCAGTGAACTCAGTCCTTTGAAAGATACTTTTGTGATTGTATGTCTTACTCATTTTTAAAAACACACAGTTTGCAAAACATCTTATTTGCATTCGCCAAAGTACCACCTTGTGGGCAGGATAGTCAAATTGACTACTTAAGTACCTATTAGGTATCAGCAGCTCACCTTTTTTTTTTTTTTTGAGACGGAGTTTCACTCTCGTTACCCAGGCTGGAGTGCAATGGCGCGATCTTGGCTCACTGCAACCTCCGCCTCCTGGGTTCAAGCAATTCTCCTGCCTCAGCCTCCCGAGTAGCTGGGACTACAGGCATGTGCCACCATGCCCAGCTAATTTTTGTATTTTTAGTAGAAACGGGGTTTCACCATGTTGACCAGGATGGTCTCGATCTCTTGACCTCGTGATCCACCCGCCTCGGCCTCCCAAAGTGCTGGGATTACAGGCGTGAGCCACCACGCCCGGCCAGCAGCTCACCTTTTATTCATCTGAACCCCCTTAGTGAGATAGTTGTATTATCCTGGTTATGTTATTTAGAATCTTATAATACCTTTTATAAAAGGGGGGTAGGAGAGCTATATTGACTGGTTTGAGGAGCCAGTTCATGGGACAGTATTTTTTAATTTAGTAAATTTAGTTCCATGTCAGCATAGAATCATGGAACTTTTGTTAATTGGTTTCTATTGAGTACTTCATTTAAATTTCTTCAGTGAAAACATAGCCTTCATTTGATTTATCAACATAAAATTATCAGCTGAAGATAATTCCTACTAGAAATTTAAGAAAACTAAATTTACTACTAGGTGTGCTCAAAAATCAATAATCAGTGGGTTGTAGTGAGAAACAAGAAGCTGTTACGACTTGTAAATATAAAAATAATCCACTACCTAAAATGTTGTAAGTACATGAAGTGATGGATTTGTTACTTAGCCTGAATTAATCATTTTACGTTGTAAACTTATATTAGAACATCACATTGTACCTCATAGATACAATTACTATTTGTCAATTAAATTTAAAATAAAAATTTTAAAACCCAAATTATTGAATGGCTAAGTGTTAGTACAGCATATGTATTTCATTGGCATATGGTATGGAACAGGATAACTTGGATGCCAAGGTCAGGAATTAATCTAGGAATGGGAAATGTCCCTGCAGGATGGCACCACCTGTTGCAGTGACAGCTAGCAAGCTGTGAGTTGTAAGTGTTCACCGCTGACCAGTGAATCTCCTGCCCCTTTACTTTCCAGACACCCTTGCACTTGGCAGTGATCACTAAGCAGGAAGATGTGGTGGAGGATTTGCTGAGGGCCGGGGCCGACCTGAGCCTTCTGGACCGCTTCGGTAACTCTGTTTTGCACCTAGCTGCCAAAGAAGGAAATGATAAAGTTCTCAGTATCTTACTCAAGCACAAAAAGGCAGCACTACTTCTTGACCACCCCAACGGGGACGGTAAGAGGCAATCACATCATTGGTGTAACTTTTTCCGCCTTGTAAATACCTACTAGGTATTTGATAAATGTGTGTTATTTGATTTGTACCCAAAAGGACTTTCTTTAGTCACCTGGAATTCATCATCTCTTTCGGGCATTTCTGTTGCTCACCAAAGCAAAATTTTTTAAAGATGATTTGGAATAGTAGGAGGAAAAAGCAGAGGCCTGAGTAAACATTCATCTTGAAGTGCATAAAGCATCATTCATTCAGAGAATGTTTATTTATGCCCAGTGTCTCCTGAGAACATAATAGGAGACTGTGGGTCTTCAAAGCAGAACAATAGACTTATAGTGCCTTTACTGTCCCTCCCTATGATCCAGTTTTTGCCATTTCCTTCAGCTTCACCAAGGGCCGTCTTGTGAGTAGCCATCCTATCCTGTGATTGTCCCTTTGCTTGGACTCTAGGTCTGAATGCCATTCATCTAGCCATGATGAGCAATAGCCTGCCATGTCTGCTGCTGCTGGTGGCCGCTGGGGCCAACGTCAATGCTCAGGAGCAAAAGTCCGGGCGCACAGCACTGCACCTGGCTGTGGAGCACGACAACATCTCATTGGCAGGCTGCCTGCTCCTGGAGGTGAAGGATGCACTTATTTCCTTTTGCATTGAATTCCTGAGGGAGATTTAAGGAAATCTTTTCAAAGAATGAAGTCAGTAGCTGCTGTTCTCCCTACAATCAACTCTATTTATTTAACATTTATGAAGGGCTTCAGAGTAGCCCCTTCAGACATTCCCCACCCCCGACTCTTGCTTGGCATCTCTAACTGGGGATTTCTTCAATGACAGAGCCAGCCCAAAGAAGCAACCAGGCTAGTAATAGGACCCGAGGGGCCATGCACACTGGGAGGTGGGGACAAAAGGGCAAAAAAAACCTTCCACTAATGCTTTTCCGTGTGGGCTGGATTGTAGGGCGATGCCCATGTGGACAGTACTACCTATGACGGAACGACACCCCTGCATATAGCAGCTGGGAGAGGGTCCACCAGGCTGGCAGCTCTTCTCAAAGCAGCAGGTAAGGTGGCCTGGCGGTCATTAATGAAAAATGTTGTCGAGAATGCAAACCCAGCTTCAATAGAGCAGCCATGTTGCCTTCTTTAAGCCACAGACCTACTGCTGAAAAGCAAGGGTAAATAAAAATTATATGGCAAGTCACATTTTATTTGTCATAAGGCACTGTTTGGACTAGTAATCTTGGGCTTTACCCTCACAGTCATGTTAGTTTTTACTTTCTGATTCATCTATTTGTTTGGGGTTTGATTATTTAGATTGACTCCCATGACAAGGGGTCTTTTCAAAGTAGAGTTTGATTCCTTATAGAATTCTGAGTAATATCAGTCTCAGATCATGTCAGAAGTCCCCAGAAGAAAAAGATTATTGGTGTAAGAAATCATTTAAAGACTTCATTTTGAAAAAACGGTCTCTTAGAAATTGAAATATAAGAAAAAGAAAATGGGCCATATATTAAGATCCATTATGTGGAAGACACTAAAAATGGCTAGCACTTATTGACCTTGCCATGTACCAGGCACTGTGATAGGCACTTTATGTGCACAGTCTCATTTAATGCCCAGTCACCCTTTGGGACAAATACCATTATTATTCCCATCTTAGAGTCAAGGAAACAGACGAGAGAGACTACCAGATTCCATTCAGGGTTCCAGTAAGTGACAGAGCTATGAGTCACACTTTGGCAATGTGAGCTTCAAGACTTTATTCTCTCTACTATGTTTCTCTCTCTTATTTTGCTCATAGGTTTGCAGATGTTATTCCATTTCTAGTCTTGTGAAGTATAGAAAATTATCCATGCTTATCTTTGAATCTTCAGTGCCTTACATATTTAGAACCTCAAAATATGTGTAATGAAATTGGTATCTGAAGCCTGCCCTGACATATCTGATTTACTTTAGAGGTTTTTGCTTTTTTTTTTTTTTAATTTAGAAGGTAACTGCTTCATAAATTCAAGAAAACAAAGCAAATTAAAGATGCAGGAACTTTTTCTTTGGGGACACCATATTTTTCTCTTTTGTTAAATTGAGCTTTTTTTTTGAACAAGAAACTCTGATTGCAGTGTGTATTAATAGTTTTAGAAGACAGTGATTATAATTAAATGCCTTCAGAAAAGAAGCTATAACCAGCCAGACGGGATGGCTCATGCCTGTAATCCCAGCACTTTGAGAGGCTGAGGTAGGAGGATCACTTGCACTGACGAGTTTGAGACCAGCCTGGGAAACATAGTGAGACCTCATCTCTATTAAAAATTTTTTAAAGTAGCCAAGCATGGTAACATGCGCCTGTAGTCCCGGCTACTTGAGAGACTGAGGTAGCAGTATTGCTTGAGCCTGGGAGTTCCAAGAGTGCAGTGAGCTACAGTTGTACCATTGCATTCAGCCTGAGCTATAGAGTAAGACCCCATCTCAAAAAGAAAAAGAAAAAACTATAAATACCCTTTTAAAATACTTTATGTTGAATTCTCAGAATCCCATTAAAGGTATAGCAAGTAACAGTTTCTCTGATATACAAATGAAGAAACTCACATGAAAGACCAAAGTCCTAATTATAATGTCATGGAAAAGGTCAGTTAAGGCCGAGTACAGTGACTCATGCCTGTAATCCCAGCATTTTGGGAGGCTGAGGCGGGTGGATCACCTGAGGTCGTGAGTTGGAGACTCACCTGGTCAACATGGTGAAACTCCATCTCTACTAAAAATACAAAAATAAGCCAGGCTTGGAGGCATGCGCCTGTAATCCCAGCTACTTGGGAGGCTAAGGCAGGAGAATCGCTTGAGCCCTGGAGGTGGAGATTGCACTGAGCCAAGATCTTTCCATTGCACTCCAGCCTGGGCAACAGAGCAAGACTCCATCTTAAAAAAAAAAAAAAAAAAAAGGTCAATTAAGGGATAACTCACTCCTCCAGTCTTTCGTCCTATAAAGTGTTCATCTTAATTTCTCCCCTGTCTTCATGGTGGGATTACATTTATCGCCACATAGATCAGGCCAGAAATGGGAGAGTAAAATCAAGAAATAGCATGAAGACCCTTCTTTGCTTCCTATAAGCACTCTTCTTATTGACTCATCTGATGTTCTCCCAGCAAGATAAAAACAAATTCCTCCCCCCAAAGTGGCATCATTAGACGTCAAGCTAAATACTCATAAAAAATAGTCTAAGCTCCTACAGCAGAGGGGCCAGACTGTTAGAAGGAAAACTAAGAAACAGAAAGAAATAACTTCATCATCAACAAACTGGATGTCCACTCAGAGACCCAAACTGAAAGTCAACAACTACAAAGACCACAGGTGGATAAATCCACAAAGATGGGAAGAAACCAGCCCAAAAAGGATGAAAACACCCAAAATCAGAACGCCTCTCCTCCTACAAGAGATCACAACTCCTCACCAGCAAGGGAACAAAGCTGGATGGAGAATGAGTGTTATGAATTGACAGAATCAGGCTTCAGAAGGTGGGTAATAAGAAACTTCTGTGAGCTAAAAGAACATGTTCTAACCCAATGCAAAGAAACTCAGAACCTTGAAAAAGATTTGACGAAATGCTAACGAGAGTAAACAACTTAGAGAGGAATATAAGTGAATTGATGGAGCTGAAAAACACAACACGAGAACTTCATGAAGCATACACAAGTTTCAACAGCTGAATTGCCAAGCAAAAGAAAGGATATCAGAGGTCGAAGATCAACTCAATGAAATAAAACGAGAAGGCAAGAATAGAGAAAAAGGGTAAAAAGGAATGAACAAAGTCTCCAAGAAATACGGGACTATGTAAAAAGACCTAATCTACGTTTGATAAGTGTACCTGAATGTGACGGAGAGAATGAATCCAAGCTGGAAAATACTCTTCAGGATATTATCCAGGAAAACTTCCCCAACCTAGCAAGGCAGGCCAATATTCAAAGTCCAGGAAATACAGAGAACACCACAAAGATATTCCTCAAGAAGAGCAACCCCAAAGCACATATTCGTCAGATTCACCAGGGTCGAAATGAAGGAGAAAATGCTAAGGGCAGCCAGAGAGAAAGATCGGGTTACCCACAAAGGGAAGCCCATCAGACTCACAGCAGATCTCTCAGCAGAAACCCTACAAGCCAGAAAAGAGTGGGGGCCAATATTCAACATCCTTAAAGAAAAGAACTTTCAACCCAGAATTTCATATCCAGCCAAACTAAGCTTCATAAGTGAAGGAAAAATAAAATCCTTTGCGAAGAAGCAGGTACTCAGAGATTTCATCACCACCAGGCCTGCTTTACAAGAGCTCCTGAAAGAGGCACTAAACATAGAAAGGAACAACCAGTACCAGCCACTCTAAAAACATACCAAATGGTAAATAGCATCAACACAGTGAAGAAACTGCATCAACTAATGGGCAAAACAGCCAGCTAGCATCAAAATGGCAGGATCAAATTCACACATAACAATATTAACCCTAAATGTAAATGGGCTAAATGCCCCAATCAAAAGACACAGACTGGCAAAGTGGATAAAAATGCAAAACCCATCGGTGTGCTGTATCCAGGAAACCCATCTCACATGCAAAGATACACAAAGGCTCAAAATAAAGGGATGGAGGAAGATTTACCCAGCAAATGGAGAGCAAAAAAAAGCAGGAGTTGCAGTTCTCATCTCTGATAAAACAGACTTTAAACCAACAAAGATTGAAAGAGACAAAGACAGACATTACATAATGGTAAAAGGATCAATGCAACAAGAAGAGCTAACGATCCTAAATATATACGCACCAATACAGGAGCACCCACATACATAAAGCAAGTTCTCAGTGACTTACAAAGAGACTTAGACTCCCACACAATAATAGTGGGAGACTTTAACACCCCATTGTCAATATTAGACACATCAACGAGACAGAAAATTAACAAGGATATCCAGGACTTGAACTTAGACCTGGACCTAGCAAACCTAATAGACATTTACAGAACTCTCCACCCCAAATCCACAGAATATACAGTCTTCTCAGCACCACATTGCACCTACTCTAAAATTGACCACATAATTGGAAGAAAATCACTCCTCAGCAAATGCAAAAGAATGAAAATCATAACAGTCTCTCAGACCACAGTGCAATCAAGTTAGAACTCAGAATTCAGAAACTAACTCAGAATTCAGAAACTAACTCAGAATTCAGAAACTAACTCAGAATTCAGAAACTAACTCAGAACCACACAGCTTCATGGAAACTGAACAACTGGCTCGTGAATGTTGACTGGATACACAATGAAATGAAGGCAGAAATAAAGATGTTCTTCGAAACCGATGAGAATGAAGACACAACATACCAGAATCTCCAGGACACATTTAAAGCAGTGTCTAGAGTAAAGTATATAACAATAAATGCCCACATGAGAAGCAAGGAGAGATAAAATTGACACCCTATCCTCAAAATTGAAAGAGCTAGAGGAGCATGATAAAAAATACTCAAAACCTAGCAGAAGACAAGAAATAACTAAGATCAGAGCAGAACTGAAGGAGATAGAGACACAAAAAACCCTTCAAAATATCAGTAAATCCAGGAGCTGGTTTTTCAAAAAGATCAACAAAATAGACCACTAGCCAGATTAATAAAAAAGAAAAGAGAGAATAATCAAATAGATGCAATAAAAAACGATAAAGGGGATATCACCACAGATTCCACAGAAATTCAAACCATCATCAGAGATTATTACAAACAACTCTATGCACACAAACTAGTAAACCTGGAAGAAATGGATAAATTCCTGGACACTTGCATCTTCCCAAGCCTAAACCAGGAAGAAGTCAAAACCCTGAATACACCAATAACAAGGGCTGATGTTGGGGCAGCAATTAAGAGCCTAACACCCAAAAAAAGCCCAGGTCCAGATGGGTTCACAGCAGAATTCTACCAGACATACAAAGAGGATCTGGTACCATTCCTTCTGAAACTATTCCAAACAATCCAAAAAGAGGGAATCCTTCCCAAATCATTTTATGAGACCAACATCATCCTGATACCAAAACCCAGCAGAGACTCAGCAAGAAGAGAAAACTTCAGGCCAATATCTATGATGAACTTAGATGCAAAAATCTTCAATAAAATACTGGCAAACCAATTGCAACAGCACATCAAAAAGCTTATCCACCATGATCAAGTAGGATTCATCCCGGGGATGCAAAACTGGTTCAACATATGCAAGTCTATAAACATAATTCACCACATAAAACCAAAGACAAAAACCACATGATTATCTCAATTAAGGCAGAGAATGCCTTTGACAAAATTCAACAGCCCTTTATGCTAAAAACTCTAAATAAACTAGATATTGACGGAACGTATCTCAAAACAATAAAAGCTATTTAGGACAAACCAACAGCCAATATCATACTGAATGGGCAAAAACTGGAAGCATTCCCTTGGAAATCTGGCACTAGACAAGGATGCCCTCTCTCACCACTCCTATTCAATATAGTACTGGAAGTTCTAGCCAGAGCAATCAGGCAAGAAAAAGAAATAAAGGGTATTCAAATAGGAAAGGAGGAAGTCAAATTGCCTCTATTTGCAGACAACATGATTGTATATCTAGAAGACCCCATCGTCTGAGCCCAGAATCTCCTGAAACTGATAAGCAACTTCAGCAAAGTCTCAAGATACAAAATCAATGTGCAGAAATCACAAACATTCCTATACACCAATAACAGACTTAAAGAGAGCCAAATCAAGAACCAACTGCCATTCACAATTGCTGCAAAAAGAATAAAATACCTAGGAATACAACTAACAAGGAACGTAAAGGACCTCTTCAAGGAGAACTACAAACCGCTGCTCAACAAAATAAGAGAAAACACAAACAGATGGAGAAACATTCCATATTCATGGTTAGGAGGAATCAGTATCGTGAAAATGGCCATACTGCCCAAAGTAATTTACAGATTCAACACTATCCCCATCAAGCTACCAATGACCTTCTTCACAGAATTGGAAAAAAAAACCACCTTAAACTTCATATGGAACCAAAAGGGAGCCCACACAGCCAAGTCAATTCTAAGCAAAAAGAACAAAGCGGGAGGCATTACACTACCGGACTTCAAACTATACTACAAGGCTACAGTAATCAAAACAGCATGGTACTGGTACCACAACAGAGATATAGACCAATGGAACAGAACAGAGGCCTCGGAGGCAACACAACACATCTACAACCATCCGATCTTTGACAAACCTGACAAAAACAAGCAATGGGGAAAGGATTCCCTGTTTAATAAATGGTGTTGGGAAAACTGGCTAGCCATGTGCAGAAAGCAGAAACTGGACCCCTTCCTGACACCTTACACTAAAATTAACTCCAGATGGATTAAAG